>JADRCD010200813.1:11258-25348 GCA_019843815.1 Montemys delectorum
ACAGGCTGCAGTTATCACAGAGAAGGGAGCTTCAGTTGGGGAAGTGCTTCCATGAGATCCAGCTGTGGGGCATTTTCTCAATTAGTGATCTAGGGGGTAGGACCCCTTGTGGGTGGTGCCATCCCTAGGCTGGAAGTCTTGGATTCTATAAGAGAGCAGGCTGAGCAAGCCAGAAGAAGCAAGCCAGTAAGGAACATCCCTCCATGGTCTCTGCATCAGCTCCTGCTTCCTGACCTGCTTGAGTTCCAGTCCTGACTTCCTCTGATGATCAACAGCCATGTGGAAGTAAGCTTAATAAACCTTTCCTCCCCAACTTGCTTCATGGTCATGATGTTTGTGCAGGAATAAAAACCCTGACTAATACAAAATTGGTACCAGGAGTTGGGTACTCTTGTGGCAATCTGACCATGTTTTGGGGAGGACTGCGGAAGGACTTTGGAACTTTGAGCTAGAAGAGCCACTGGTTGTTAAGAACTCTGTGGGAGCTTGGAAAATCATGTTGATAACAGTGCAGAGATGGAGGCCTGGCTTGTGAAATTTCAGAGGGAAGATTAAAGACTCTTATCAAGGCCACGTTGTTTTGATTGTGAAGATTTTGTGGTTCTGGTTAGCTGGGGCTGAAGTATCAGCTGTGATTAACAAGATACCAGAACTACTAAAGTGAAAACTTTGTATTACTGGGACTATTGATGCTGGTTAGCTGGAGCTAAGAAATTAGTGGTGATTAAGAAGAGAACAGCATCGTTGAGGTGACATCTTCTGGGAAGTGTTTTCTGAGAGCACAAAGTGGCTGTTCTCTAGAGATAGTCAAGGTTGTACCTTGTGCTGCAGCAGGACTTGGTAATGTATAAGAGTCACCCAGGTGGTACTGGTTTTGAAGGCATGAAGGGGTCATGAAGAGCAGCTGAGGCTCGGCACAGTAAGAGGCCATGGGAGGCCATTGGTGAAGGTGCAGCCTCAGTTTGCAATTCATGGCCCAGGACTGAAGGGGTCATGCAAAGGAGTTGAGGCTTGGCACCATGAAGACAGTCTATGAGGGGCTATTGGTAAAGCGTAGTTACAGCAGTGTTTTGGGAATGCCAGTACCATGCAATGACCACCAAGGACAGCAGCAGCAGTGGAGTACAGGCATCTGGAGCCCAGAAGACAAGATGTGTGCTACAAAGGGCAGAGCTGGAGAAATGACCCTCCAGAAGATCGTGAGTTGGATCCCAGACATTGGTTTTGCTTTTGATTGTGACTGTGCCCTGATATTTTTCCCTCTTGAAAGAAGAACGTATTTTAGTGGAGCCCACAGTTAAGAGACTTTGAATTTTAAAAGAGATTGGACATTTTAAATAGATTGAACTTTTAATATGTAAAGACTGTGGGACTTTAGATCTTGGGGATGAATAAGAAATTAAGGGTTGAGGCTTAATAGTGATGTGTTTGTGTGTCAAGTTAACAAGGAGTCAATTGTACTGGCTGGTTTTGGGTGTCAACTTGACACAGGCTGCAGTTATCACAGAGAAGGGAGCTCCAGTTGGGGAAGTGCTTCCATGAGATCCAGCTGTGGGGCATTTTCTCAATTAGTGATCAAGGGGGTAGGGCCCCTTGTGGGTGGTGCCATCCCTGGGCTGCAAGTCTTGGGTTCTATAAGAGAGCAGGCTGAGCAAGCCAAGAGAAGCAAGCCAGTAAGGAACATCTCTCCATGGCCTCTGTGACAGCTCCTGCTTCCTGACCTGCTTGAGTTCCAGTCCTGACTTCCTCTGATGATCAACAGCAATGTGGAAGTAAACTGAATAAACCCTTTCCTCCTCAGCTTGCTTCATGGTCATGATGTTTGTGCAGGAATAGAAACCCTGACTAATACAGGGAGCCTCTGAGTAAACTGACAATAGCAGACTGACAGGAGAAAGTCTAGTTCACATGCGCGGTGAGTGCAGAGCAGTTTCCTAGCTTCCCAAGGAGGTTCAGTTGCAGATGCTCTTCTTCCTAGAGAGGGGGAAACGGGAGAATAGATCGACTCCAAGAGTAAAGAGTGACTTGGGAATGATTCTCTTGGAAGCTAGTGAGCCTGAAAGACTGATGATAGCTTGTGATTAGATGCATGGATGGGTGGATGGATGACTAGGGTCCTGAGAACAAGACCCTGTGCTATGTGTAGATACATGGATGGAAAGGTTAGTAGGAGAATAGCTCTGGTGTATGGATGGATGCATAGATGCATGAGTGGATGCGTAGATTGGTGAATAGTGCATGCATTATGGTGGTTGGATGCATGCATGCATGCATGATGGATGCCTATATACATGGATGGATAATGGGTGCATGAATAGATGTGTGGGTAGATCGATGGATGGTTGGACAAATGGATAATGTGTGCATGAATGGATGGGATGGTGAATGACACATTCGTGGAGGGTTGAGTGGATACATGAATGGATGAATGTGTGGATAGATGAATGAATAGATGATTCATGCATGAATGGATGGGCGGGTGGATGGCTATGATCCTAGGAACAAGATCTGTCCTATCCAAATTCACAGTGGGGATATGCTGTTACAAAGGCAGAGCAGACTTTCCCCAGAAAATATTAGAATGACATCTTGTGACCATATAGGTGGCACCGGCCCTGCAAAGCCAGTGTATGTGTGGTCAGTTAATTCTGGTCTACATTTCATGGTGTGGAAACATCTCTGGGAAGTCTTCTCCACTGCAGTAAGGTGGGCACAGGGTGGACATTCTGAGCTGCAGTGGGGTGGAGTCACCTCTGTCGCTATGCAAGTCCATTTATGTTCTAAAGTATCCAGCAAAGCATTCAGCAGGGTTCCATTAATCCGTCTGGAGAGTTGCTGTGACTCAGGGAGCAAAGAAATAGCTTTAGAACTGGGCTCAGGGTTGTCTCTGGAGGTCAAAGAGCACAGTCTGTCTCCAGCCCTGAGCAGAAAGGAAAGGCTTTTTCCCCTCATTTATTATTTTTTTAAGTATACTTTTTTTGTTTTTTTAATTATGTTTACGTGTGTGCACATGTATGGATATGTGCATGTATGTGCAGGTGCCCACGGAATCTAGAAAAGGGTGTCAGATACCCTGAAGCTGGAGTTACCAACAGTTGTGAGCCTCCCAACCTGGGTGCTGGGAACTGAGCCTGGGTCATTCTGCGAGAGCAGTGCATGGTCTTAACCACTGACTCACTTCTCCATGTGAGGCAGCCTCATGTAGCCCAGGCTGGCCATAAACTCAATATGTAGCCAAGGATGGCCTCAAATTTCTGGTTCTTCTGCCTGCATCTCCCAAGTGCTATGGTACACGGGATTGAGTTCATTGTCACCGGGAAGCTTTTTCTAACATTGTACTCTAATTACACGAGTAAGCCTAAAATAAAGTGCCTGGTATCAGACTCTCTAGGTTTGAACCAGTACAGGCTACTGAGTTGTGTTGAACTGGATTTCCTTCTTGCCTCATGAGGGTCATTCCTCTGTAGGCTCTGTGGTGGCAGAGACCCCCCACAGACTGGGATTCAAACCCTGTACCATCTGTCAGTGGAGGATACGTGGCACTGATATTGTAATGTTGCCTCCTGTGTATGAGCAACAGGAGGCCCACATCGTCTTCCTCCACCACTTTAGTGCCTTGGCAGTGTCTCTTCCTGGACTCTGGCTTTTCCTTGCCTGCCTGCCTTGCTCTGGACCTCACAAGAGCATCTCACCTCTGAACTATAGACTCTGAGTCATGGCTGCCTCCTGCCTGAACAGCCCCTGACCTCACATGGCCACCTAGCTCTTTCAGTCTCTGCCCCTGCTGCCAATCACAGAGCTCATCCTCCATCCCACTCAAACCCCAATGGGGGCAGGGACTGAATAGATGGTAGAGCCTAACACGTGCAAGGTGGGATTCCGTCTGAGTGAGAATTCTCAGCGAAGCGAAGGCTGCTGCATACAGTGCTTCTACAAGAGTAAAAAGCTGCCCCAAGGTCATGTCAGAGGGCTGCCAGCCCATCTGCTGGAAGCTATATTCATGTCTCACTGCTGTGACAAGATACCTGATGTAAGGGAAGATTTATTTTGGCTCCTAGTTTCAAAAGAGGTTTCAGTCCATGACTGACTGGATCCATTGCTTTGAGTCTGAGGTGAGGGAGGATGTGATGGGGGAGGGCGGGGTCTATGGTAGAGAAGGTTGCCAACATTGTGGCAGCTAGGAAGCTAGGAGATAGGAAGGGGCAGAGGACAAGATGTGACCTTTAGAGACACATTCCTAGTGACCCATTTCCTCCAACCAGGCCCCATTTCTCAAAGTTCCCAGGACCCCTTTAAGCTGAAGACCAAGTATCCAACACATGAACCTGGGGGTTCTAGTTTGCCTCTGTGTTGTGATAAAACATGCTGACCAAAATCAACTTAAGGAGTAGCTTGTTTTAGCTTTTCAAGAGAGTGCATAATGGTGGAAAAGGTACATCCTGGCCGCGGGAGCAGGAAGCGTCTGATCCACATTGTCTTCCACACCGTCTGATCCACATTGTCTTCCACACGTAAGAAGTAGAGGCAGAGAGCAGGAAGTAAGGGAGGGCTAGGAACCCTCAAAACCTGCCCCCAGAAACATGGCTCCTGCAGCAAGGTTACACCTCTTTTTTTTAAAAAAGATTTATTTATTTATTTAGTGTATATATGAGTACATTGTCACCGTCACTGTTTTCAGACATACCAGAGGAGAGCATTAAACCCATTTACAGATGGGTGTGAGCCACCATGTGGAACTGAACTCAGGACCTTCAGAAGAGCAGTCAGTGCTCTTAACCACTGAGCCATCTCACCAGCGCAAGGTTGCACCTCTTAAATATTCTACATCCTCCCCCAAACAGCTGGGGCCCACATCTTTAACTACATAAGCCTAGGGGGAACATTTCTCACTCAAACCTAGACAGGGATCTGCCGTGTGCACAGTTCCTGATGCTCCACAGCATGCTGATGGAAGGCAATCAGAACCAAATGGTGCCCATGATGTTGCCAGCACCACACGGCATCAGTGCTTGCCCAAGGCTGGATCATCCTGCAGAGCAGTGGGCAGGTTCTCGACCCAGGCATGTAGGTGCTCTTCTCCTCCTGCCCCCATATTCCCTGCTGCTCTCTGTGAGCCAGAAAGATGGATATGGGGGCTGTAGGGACTCCTAAAAGTAAGTTTATTTTCACCATTATTTTTAACTGTCTGATCATTGTAATACATTATAAATCAAAAAGCACTACAGGTCTCAATTACCTTTCCACCTCTTGGTCCAGCTCTTCCGACACATTTTAGGCATCTGAGCCCCATTCCCACAAGAGGAGGAATAAGTGTTTAAGCCACTAAATTTATGATAGTTGTTAGAGCAGCCATAGAAAGCAAAAACAATATTCCATTAAATGAGAAAAGATTATACTTTATAAGCTCAATATTTTATCCCATGAGTCACTGTGTTTCTGTTCCTTGTTTGTTTCCCCTTGGGATCTGTAGGTTGTCAGTAAAATGACATTTAAGAAACCATGTCACTGGGCTGGAGAGATGGCTCAGCAGGTAAGAGCACCGACTGTTCTTCTGAAGGTCCTGAGTTCAAATCCCAGAAACCACATGTTGGCTCACACCCACCTGTAATTGGAGTGAATAGAGGTCCTAAAAGTCACTTCCCAACAACCAGATGAAGGCTCACAACCATCTGTACAGCTACAGTGTGTACTCATATTCATAAAATAAATAAATCTTTAAAAAGAAAAATAAAAAGAAAGGAAAGAAGCCATGTCACTGTCCAGCAAACCAAGACAAATACAAGGAGCCTGCTTGGCCCACTCTTGGAAAAGAAAGATCAGGGGCCCAGTGTGGTTTCCAGGATGAGCCTCGGAGCCAAAGCAGCTGGTGTATCAAAAGACTGTGCAACCCATTGGTTGCATAAACTGGGGCAAGCTGCTAATGTTCCTATTGTTTTAGATATGATTTGTCACTTCAGGGCTCACATGTGCTAGAGGCTTAATTCCCAGAGTACTGAGGTATGGTGGAACCTTTAAGAGGTCGGACCTAGTGACAGGATATTAGATCCCCAGGCACCATGCTTGGAAGGAACTATCACCACTCTGTGGTGTAAGTTAGGGGCTGGCACAATGGTCCAGTGGGTAAAAATGCTACCAAGTCCTAGCAAGCTGAGTTTGGCTTCCCAGAATCCACGTAAAACCCAGACTCAAAAGTACTTATCTGTAATCCCAGTGCTTCTGTGGGGAGATGGGAGGTAGGGACAGGCGAATCCCTGGGGCTCATGGGTAACTGCCGGTGTGTATGTATGCAGTGGCAAACAATAAGAGACCCTGTCTCAAACAAGGTAATAAGACAATGTCAGAAACCTGAGGATGTCATATGACCTCTACATGTGGTTTGTGGCATGTGCATGTGCCCTCCCCCAACACACACACATACATATACACACGCATATGCACACATGCACTTGCACCAGGCAGGTCCTTAAAATAATAAAACAAGCAAGAGAGTGGGTTAGGTCTCGTGGGCTGGGCTGCCACCTTCAGAACAGCTACTGTAATGGAAGCTGACCTTTCTGGGTTCGCTACCTTGCTCCAGCTCTTGCCATGACTTCAACCATGATTTGACATAGCACATGCCTTGACATCCTCACCAGATGTGGCTTGGACTTTGTTCTTCTAAAACCATTCCCTACAATAAGCTTTCCTTTAGGGTTTACCCAGCTTTTGGCATCTTGTCATAGCAACACAGAGCAGACCAACACCATTGCCTAAAATCCAAATCTCTTCAACTATGATGGTTTTAACATTTGCTACACAACATTAAGTGCTGGCTGTGTCTTCCTCACTTACCTTTGTGTGACTCTGGACAGGTTTCCTAATCTCCCTGGGCCTGGATTCTCACCTGTCCAGCTGCTTTCATGGCTGCTGTCCCTCATTCTGGTGTGAGAAGTGTGGAGCCTTGAGCATGTGTGGTAGGTACCCTAGGCAAAGGCAGCATTGATGCAGATATGGGGCCCTTCAGCTCACCAAGGGAGGCTCCCAGGTTCTCCCTGGGGCCACCCACATGGTTCTGCGCCTAAAGAAAATCCTTGCTGTGCATCTGGATGTGGAGGAGACTCAGAGAGAGCAAAGACCCGTCCTCCTGTGAAGGGCGTGCAAGGCCACCAGAGAAAACGCTACCCTCAGCTGGTCACTTGCTTCCTCTGGGAATGCACCAGGAAGTGTGTTTCCTGTGAATGGTACAGATAACTGAACCAGAAGTGACTAGCATCCCTGGACCTCTGACACCACACTGCTAGTGGCCTCTGAGGAAGGCATAGGATAGGCAGGATGTCTCTTCCTTTTTCCTGATATGAAGAGAAGTTCATACTCCAAACTTCCCCTAGAGGGCATCATCCCTGCCTCTTCAGGCTAGTCTGGGAAGAACAGGACCCAGAGGGACAGCTAGAGGAACTGGCCTCAACATCTCTTTCCTTAGTGCTTGCTGGCACCTTTTTCCTCCCCATGACTATGTCTCTGTCTCCCTGGAATACTTGGAGTCTGTGTATTCCTCTTCTGTTAAATTTCCCTTCAGAGGCCCCCTCACCCAGAAGTTTTTCTCCCTGAAAAGACATCCATTCCTTGGCACGTGTCAAGCCCTGGCTGTTAGAGATGCTCAGGAAGGCGGTCTGGGGATGCAGAGCCCAAGCCACAGAAACTGCTAGTGATGCAGTCTGGAACTCCACTGCCACAGCTCTGCTAACTCTGTTTGCCCGCTTAGTGGGTTTGCTTCCAAGACACAGTGCCCAGTGTTAGCATATGCTTCTAACAGCAACCAACCCCATCCCTCTCCAGCGTGCCTTCCTTCTGGCCTGCAGGATCTAAGGATGGAAGGCAGGCTTTCTGCTCATACTGTTTGGTGCATAAGCTCCTGTGCAGAGCGTGAGTGTATAATGGGAGATGAAGTAATTAGGGATATGAGGATGGGGTACACAGGAGAGTCTTCTCATCATAGAAATGTCCAGACTTCTGGTGGGCTGGGTGCAAAGGTAGGATTGCTTCCAAATGAGCTTGAGGCCAGCCTGGCTACATGAGACAGTGAAAAAAAAAAAAATCCTCCGATCAAACCTTTGAGCTTCAGCTACCATACCCACCCTTTTGCTCTGAGGTACACACCCCTCCCAGAGGTTTTGACCTCTGTTATAGATTAAAACTCTTCTACCAGACACAACAGACATGGCAGAAAGGACAGCCACTGGACAATGTGCAGACAACTAAGCACGGCAGGAGAATATGGAGGGCTGCGGACTGGCGGCAGCAGCCGACTTTAGGAACAAACGCACTGAATTGGTGATCCAGGGAGCCATGAACAAAGTGTATACAAGACTGAAGTCTACACAGGTAGAGAGGCCTGTAGGGAGGGGTGCAGAGGCAAGTGTCGGGTCTCTGCTGGGGTGGGAGATGGGTGTCACATGACATCTGTCCCTCAGCTTCTGTCCATAAAGAATGGTGAGATAGCCCACCCCCATGCCCCACCCCCAGAGCTTAAAGTAAGCTTTGCCCAGCTATCAGCATTTTGCTATCTCTTCCCAATACCAATGAGAAAAAGGTCCAGCAAACTGGCTTGACCTTTTAAGAAGCTATGGTTTCCACAGCCCGAACTTGAGAGAAAAAAAAAAAATGGCACAGTTGAACATCCTTTCCTTCCATTTCATAAGGTCACCCAAAGAAAGCCTGCGGTCTTTCCTACCCTGATTCCGCACAGGATTCTGGGACATGCAGAATCATTTACTTAGTTCCCTACAAGGCTGCCTCAAAAAGTGTATTTAGTGTCTGCCCTCTCCCTTCATCCTGTTCTATCACTCTGACTTCCGTGGGTCTAGACAGGAGCTCTTGTTAGAAGGGGTAATCTTTGAGCTGATCTCTTTCAGATGAGCTTCCAAGTTAGTTAGATTTTTTTTTCTTTTGCATCTAGACCCCAAACACTCCAGAATTGCACCTGCAACTTTTCCAAATCCATCCTTTTAAGTGGCTGCAAGTTAAACCACGAGGGCTTTGTTTCCTGGTTGCGACTCAGGCTGCCTTCTGCCCCACTGCTCGCTTCCATGACACACCTGTCCTCCCATCTTCCCTTCCTCCAACACAACCACATTTGAAAGCAGAACTTCAAAAGAGCACCTTCCTCAGCTCCGTGCTCACACCGTGGAGAGAATAAAGCCTTGGCTAACCTCACCCTCCTCCCTCTCGTCTGAGCTTGGAACGCCATCGGCAGCGACCATGCTGAGGCAGACAGACTGGACAGGTGTACTTAGCAGCATCGTTTCTTTGTGCGTGCAGACTAGAGAGCAGGATGCCACCGCCCACACTACTCCGTGGCAGATGCACCATCACTCAAACTCACAAACAATTCAACAGGACGTTGAAAACGGCAACGAGCAAATAAAAGCATGGAAATAAACCAGACTGACATTCAGCCCGAGTTCCAAAGTCACAGAGAGTTAGTTTCTCTAGGGATAGCGACACCAAACCACATGCTAGAGGAGGAAGCCTGGCGTCCCCAGCACTGTAGCAGGGAATTATGGGAGGAGTACCAACCGCCAGGTCAGAAAAGCACAGAAAAGCACCTGGGCTCGTTTGGCAGCTTCTCCCCTCAGGCCTCTCTCCCACCTACTCAGTGGCCTGTGGACCCCGGTGTGCTGGTCTCTGGGCTTGCAGTATGCCTGGAAGGAAACAGAAGTGGAAGTATTTGTAACTTACAGGAAGGACAGCCCACCACTCAAGGGGCAAATCAGCAGAACATGACAGTGCCCCAGCTCACACACCACAGCACTGCGCATCCACTTCTGTATAGCCCAGCAAATAGAGTAACCATCCAAAAACCCAGGACCAGGCTAGCCCTGACGTTGAGCAAACATAGGCTGATGTATTCTACTCCCTGTATCCCAGAAAAAAAAAAACAAAAACAAACAAACAAACAAACAAACAAACAAAAAAACGCTAAATACCAAGTTCCGGGACTTCATTAGCAGCCTGTTCTCTATCACCACAACTCTCACCTAGGCCTGACATCTCCTGCTCCCTTTAAAAAGAATACCTCTTTTATTTATATGTATGTGGCTCCCTGTGTGTGTGTGTGTGTGTGTGTGTGTGTGTGTGTGCGCCATGCACTCGTATGCTAGTGCATGTCTGTGCATGCACACACGTGCATGCAGGTGCCACCAAGCCCAGGTGTCAGATCTATCAGAGTTGGAGTTGCTGGCCGTTATGAGTCTCTGTGGGTGTAGGGAAATCAACTCCGGTCCTCTGCAAGAACAGTGGGCACTTAATCACTGAGCCATCTCTCCAGCCATGTCTACCATCTTTTCCTCCTACTTCCTGTGCATTGGAGCTGAAGTTGGCCTTTCTGGGTCGTGCAGAATCTTTCCACTATAGCGAGGCAGGTAGAGTGGCTAGCGATGGGGGAGGGGGGGCTTCAAAGGCTGCTGGTAACCAGGAAACTGGTTAATATTCATTATCCCTCTGCAATTGTTCTAGGTGATGTGTAGCTTTGATTTTTTTCAAATCCTATTTTTAATGATGGTTCTTAACTGCTTTAACCTTCCTTATAGCCCACCACCTGCCAGAGGTAGTAGGAAAGAAAAGATATGGGGGAAGTGGACCTGTTTAGAAAGGTTCTTTGGAGCAACTCCCATCTGTGTTGTCTGGAAATCACAGTTCAGTTCACAGGTTAGCAGGCAGCGGCAGCTCGATCCACTCAAAAACACTTCACAGATACAACGGCAGTCCAGTTCCGTAGAGTTGGGTTAGCAGCAGGGGTGACACGACCTAACAGAGACAGCCAGGCCTCAGCCTCAGCTTGAGTCAGCAGGAGGGACCAACAGGAACACCAGGAGAAGTTCCTGGCTGTGCCTCTCTCAGGGAAGATGTGAGACCCACAAGCATTGCCCAGCTAGCTGTACCAGCAAGCCAAGCTCTGTCCCAGTCGCTCCTATTTCTACCCTCCAAAAATCAAACGTCTTCCATGTGTCCTGCCTCAGCACAGGTATCCGATCAACCAGAGTCCTTAGAAGTGGCAACAAACTGCAGCACACCACCAGAAGTTTTTTGGTGCGTTTCTCTCTACGGAGTCCCGGCAAGTGCAGCTCAACTACGCAATGTAAGGCGCCCCATACATGCGTGTTGTCAGCAGAGAATCTTTTACCACATGCCCTTTCACGTGCTTGCTTTAACAGAACATCCTCTCTCCTGTGTCAGCTTCAGTGAAACCTTCCTTCACGAGGCTGCCTTAGCCTTTCACACCTGTGTCCACTTCAGCTTAAAGTTCCTTCATGTGTTTGCCCCAGCAAAACGCCATCCAACCGACTTTCCAAAGAACCCTTAAGTTTCCACTTCAGTGATGCATCTACAAAGCTCTCCAGAGCCCAGGCTAAAACGTTCTGCCAGGACTGAAATAAATCAGGCCTTTTGGGGACTCTCTCTCTCTCTCTCTCTCTCTCTCTCTCTCTCTCTCTCTCTCTCCCTCCCTCCCTCCCTCCCTCCCTCCCTCTCTCTCTTTGTTCCTGTCTTCCTTTCTTTTTCCTTCCTTTCTTTTTAAAATTATTTATTTATTTATTTTATGTGTATGACTACACTGTAGCTGTACAGATGGCCATGAGCCATCATGTGTGTGGCTGCTGGGAATTGAACTCAGGACCCCCGCTTGCTCCTGCTCGCTCTGGCCCGCTCTGGCCCAGCTCGATTTGCCTTGCTTGCTCCAGCCCTGGCATAATTCACTGCAGCTGTCTTCAGACAGAGCAGAAGAGGGTGTCAGATTCCATTGCAGATGATTGTGAGCCATCATGGGGTTGCTGGGATCCGAACTCAGGACCTTCAGAAGAGCAGTCAGTGCTCTTACCCGCTGAGCCATCTCGCCAGCCCCCTTCCTTTCTTTTTTCCTCCCTTCCTTTTCCTTCTTTCCTTCCTTCCTTTCTCTCTTTCTTCCTTTCTTTCTCCCTTCCTTCCTTCCTTTCTTCCTTTTTTCTTCCTTCCTTCCTTCCTTCCTTCCTTCCTTCCTTTCTTTCTTCAGGCCCCCATCTTGTTTCATTCTCTCATTCCCCTTCCTGTGAAAAATGAAGATTTGCATTTCCATGTTTTAAAGCATTTACTATTTAATGTTATATGTATGGATATATCTATCTCTGTGCAACACGCGCGTGCCTGATGTTGTAGAGGCCAGAGATGGTATTGGGTCTCCTGGGACTGGAGTTACAGATGGCTGTGACCCACCATGTGGATGCTGAAAATGGATCCTGAGTCCTCTGGAAGAGCAGCCAGTGCTCTTAATTATTGACCTATCTTTCCAGCCCACCCCATCCCCTTTTCAGACAGGGTTTTACATAGACCAGGTTAGCATGAAATACAATATGTAGCTGAGGCTGCTCTTGGCCTCTGATCCTCCCCTTGCACCTTCCAAATACTAGAATCACAAGCATGTAGCATATACCTGGTTTGTGCCTGGTTTTTAAAGCTCAAGCCCAGGGCCTTGAACGAGTGAGGTAAGCACACGAACTGTGATCCGCCTCTAACTCTGAGTTCCTGTCCTTCTTGAAAGCACCTTCTAAAACATAAGTCACCTATTAGAGTGAGAGAAGCACCTGGGTTCTGTTGTCTAGTCTCAGGTGAGGTCTGGAGCCTTTGGGATGATGGACAAATGGCGGTGAGGCCCAGCCCTGCATGGATGCTCTGGACAGCTGGAGACTGAGCAGACAGCAATTGACTTCCCCCTAGGTAACCATTCTGGAGGAATAGTCGCCTTCCTACCCTTAATCTTTCCTTCCTTCACCCCTACTCCCAGTGGAGACTTCAGAGGGCCTAGGAGAGGAAGCAAAAGCATCCCCATCATGCCTTGTACAGATCGTGTTGTTTAAGCTTGGCCACACTTGGACGGTGTCTTTGCAGATTAGAGGCTGAAGCTACTTTTGGTACAAGTTTTGGGAAAGAGCTGTAGGATGTGAAGGTATTAGGGGTCACACTCTGGACTGGAGCTCAACCCCGCAGCCTCAAACCACTTTGGGGGATGTGAAGCAGCTCTCTGCTGAGCATCTCTGTGAGTGAAAGGAAGGGGCAGCTGGATAGGCCTCACCAGATGCTTCCAGTTTCCATGCAGACCTATGTGTTGGGGTGGAGTTCAGACAAGTAGATCATTATCATTAATTATTAAGGAATAATAAAACTAGAAAAGCTCCAACATTCTGATTTAGAATTTTAATAACCCACCAAAGAAATACTGGTACTTTACTAAAAACAAAAAACAAACAAACAAACAAAAAAAAAAAACAGCCCCAAGTTGTTCCTAATGAGATTTGGCAAAAATGGCCTCATTAAGTATGGAAGTGGGAGGAGTGGTCACATAGTGACAACTTTATCCATATCCCTGGATGTGCAATAACATCATTAGATCCACCTCAACTTAAGTCAGCTCTAATTAGACTCCCCTCACCATCCCCCACCCCCAAACACTCCATGCCTACAGCCTCCTGCATGGGAGGAGAGTGTGCTAACGCTATTAGCAAAATGTCTCAGTAAAATGGATCCTATCACTGTCCTCTACTGGGCTGCAAGAAGAACTCAGGACAGGCCTGGGCTTGTTCAACGCTGGCAGCTCATCGGGGCTTTGTGGCTATCCCATGATGCCTCAGCCAGAACACATTCCAGAGAGCAAGTCAGCAAAGAGCAATCAGCCCAGCTTCTGTGGTCCCTACTGGCTGGTGAGGTCTTTGTCCCAGGTCTTTCCCTGTTTTCTCCTCTATCAGAAGAGTCCTAGAGGGATTGTCCCAGCACAGAATGGGGACACTCAAGGTGCGATGACTTTTATGGGTTGGGGGCTGGAAAAGTGACTCCGTTGGTAAAATGCTTTCCATGAAACCATGAAGACCTGGGTTTGATCCCCAGAACCCACATACAAGTTGGGCACAGTGGCGCATAGGTGTAATTCCAGCCCTGTGGAAGAGGAGACTGGAGAGACCCTGATTCAGAAAGGAAAGCAGAAAGGGACTGAGGAAGGTACCCAAAACATGCTGACCACCCCAACATGCAGTCACATCTACACACACACTAACACACATGCACAGGGGTGGGTATGGGAGGGGGGG
>JADRCD010200814.1:0-12994 GCA_019843815.1 Montemys delectorum
GGGGTTGGGGGGACGGGGAAGGGACAAGGGGAGAAGAAAGATCCTCTCTTCCTTGACTCATTTTGGAGAATTTTAGCATAGCAGGATAGAGTTGGTTTGAACTTGCCCAGAAGCCTGGAGAAGGGAAAACAGGTTACTGGACCCGAAGCTTCTCAGGGCTTGAAGCGCCAAGAACAAGTTCCACTTTGGGAGGCTTCTTTGGTCCACCAAAGGGACTCCTCAGAGCATCACCTGAATCCTCACTGAACAAGACAAAGTCCAAAAGCTGAGGAAACTGAAGCAAAGGGCCAGGAAGACTGACCCCAAGTCACACACCCTGTCTTAAGCTCCATGTGTCTAGCACAGAAACAGGTCTCCCTCTGCTACAGGTGCTGAAGTGTCTCCAGGGCAACCAAAAGCTCCAAAGTCACCCTGTGCCCCACTGTTTCCAATGTGTCCAGATGGGGAATACTATCCAGGAGAAGTGCCTGGCCCAAGAAGTGAGCCTAGAAACTTCTATAGAGGGTGGGATGTGTGACTCACCCCAGTCCATGTCCCTCTGCTGCCATCTCTGCCAAAGGACAATGACCTGCAGTCAACTGCAAAGCTGTCAGGAAGAGGTAGCAGAGAGTTTCTTCATATAAAAACAAAGGTCAAACGAAGCTTCTAGAGGTTCCTCGATCCAGGAGGACACACCTTGCTTTAATTCCAACCGACTTACATCAGACACTGGAAGTTTAAGGAGCTGGCTTTAGAGGGCCATGCCTATGATTCTGGCTACTCAAGAGGCTCGGAAAGGATGGGAAACTCAAGGCCTGCCTAGACTGTGGAGTGAGGTGAAGGGCAGGAAGCCTGGACAACTTTGTGAGATTTTGTCTGGGGGAGAGGAGGAGGAAAAAGCCTGTGGACAGACCTCAGTGTCTGCCTGGTAAGCAAGCATGAAGCTGTAAGCTCAATTCCAGTACACACACACACACACACACACACACACACACACACACACAAAATAGTCTTTTCAGAGACCCCCCCATCCCATACACTGTAAAGCCACTCAACAAAATTGCCTTTGCCATGCAAAACAGATTTTTTTTTTTTTTTTTTTTTTTTTGGCATTCTAGAACTTGGATACTATGGCCCAGCAGAGCAGGCTCTCCAGAGGTAGAGGAAGGAAGATCAAGAGTTTAAGGATCAAGAGTCTTTGGCCGTATAACAAGTTCAATGCCAACCTGGGCTACATGAAACCTTGTCTCAAAGACTAAAGCCAACAGAAAGCCAGCAGCACCCTAAGCTATTGTTTGCTTGCCCCCAGAGGAGACACAGGTAAGGAAGGCTGCTAGATATCAACTCAGCTCCCAGAGGACTGTCAAGAATTACTCTGAGGTCCCAGGGCCTTTTAAGATGAGTTTAGCACCCCCTAATCATCAAAAAAGAAAAGGATCATTACATAGACATTTATATTTTGAACACCAACCAGCACCACCACTGTGCACTGACTCAGGGTCCTGTTCCCCTAGAGCTGGGCTCCAGGACACACAAGCTGAAGGGCACCCTGGGGAGGTGCCCAGGGGCTGCATGAACAAACACAGGGAACAGGTAAAGCAAGAGAGCGGAACTACAGGTGGCTAATAGGCACTTGAAAGTGTTTAGTCTGGCTGGGAATTCAAGAAATACGCACAAAAACAATCATACTGCCTCCTCCTTCTGCCAGGTAAATGCACCTTCTCTCAAGGGCACTTAGCTGATGAGGTGAGGAAAGGGCCTTTTGCCACACTACAGGAACAGTTTAGCAATGTGTACAAACAGCTTAAATATTTCATGTGTATGTGGGTGTGTGTGTGAGTGAGTGTGTGTGCTCGCGCTACTGGGAATCAAACCCAAGGAGAATCTACAATTGCAATCTGAGGGTATAATTTTAGGGTAATCAAAAACACACAGTTACATTAGTGATGAAAGCAATACCTAAAAGAACAAAGATGGTTAACATATTCAATGTGTTACTTATAATAGAATAAAATATGTCTTCTATCACCATGAGGGAGAGAAAGAAAGGAAGAAAAAAAGAAAGAGAGAGAGGTGGGGGAAGGAAGGAAGGAAGGAAGGAAGGAAGGAAGGATATACTTAGTGGTACGAACCTGTATAATCTTAGTACTCAGTGGGGCTGAGAGAGTAAGACTAGGAGAGTTCAAAGCTAGTCTGTGCTACATTATAAGGGAGGCTCTGTCTTATAAGGGAGACTCTGTCTTATAAAGCAAAACTGGAGGTTGGAGAATGGCTTGGCAGTTAAAAAGGCTTATTTTTCTCACAGAAGACTCAAATGTGTTTCCCAGAACCCCTGTCAGGCAGTTTACAACTGCCTGTAACTCCAGCTCCTGGGAATCTGATGTCCTTCTGGAATTCGCAGTCATTACACACACACACACACACACACACACACACACACACACACACATGTAAAATCTTTAAAACCAGCAGCGGGTCAAATAATGAAGAAATTTTCAGAATCTCTAAGGTAGATGATATGGCTCCTAATTCTTTAACAACACAGCAATAGAATTAAAAATGAAAAAAGGCAGAAATAATAATTTTTAAAACTCAACCTTCCAAAAATATAAGGATTAAAAACTATAGAATATCTAAATTAAAAGTAAGACAGCATTGCCAGGCATGGTGGTGCACACCATTAATCCCAGCACTCAGGAGTTAGGGGCAGGCCAGCCTGGTCTATAGAGAGAGCCCCAGGACAGCCAGAGCTACACAGAGAAACCCTGTCTTAGAAAACTGAAGGGAGAAAAAAAAAAAAAAAGACAACACAGCACATTACAATTGAAAGCAGATAATATACAGAGGCAAATTTCATCGCTTTTGACATTTCAAAAAAGAACAAAATAGACAAAGTCTGGTGTGATAGCTCAGAGGTCAAAGCAGGCAGACTAAGTTCCATCCCTGGGGTCCACATGGTGGAAAGAAAGAAAATGGCTCCCAGAAGTTGTTCTTTGACCTATCTGTGCACATACAACAAACAAACAAAATAATGTAATAAAATTTTTAAACTAAACAAGCAATTCAGTATGCTTTCTTGGAAAAAGAAAATAAAAGCATACAATAAAAGTATACAAATAAAGCAAGAGGGAACAAGATTATATGCAAATGTTTAGAAATTTTAGAAGTCATAGGTCACACAAGCAAAAAAGGGAAGTCTAGAGACCTCTTTAGGAATCTATCCACACCCGTTAGTTACAGTGTCCTCATGAGAACTCTCTGGCACTGCTGCACACATGTCCACCCTCAGCTATGGAATCTTTCATCAGTCACCTCTGAGACAGCTTCATGAAGTCACTCGGGAAAAGAAAAGCCACCAGTTATTCCACATGACAGATGATGCATCCAAGGGCAAGTGGCAGGCAACAACATGTCAGAGGAGCCCATGAGGCACAGCTGAGTGGCCACACGCCTGTGAAATGCAATGTATCAACCAGCAGCACAGAACAGGCTGAGGGGCTGTGAAGGACTCAACTTTTCAGAAGGGGAGGGGAGGCCTTTTAAAGGTAAAATCATTGGGTTTGTTAAATTATTTTTTTAAATGATTTACAGAGTAAACTAACATGGGCATCATGGAGGAATAAACTTTTCTAAAACTGGAATGCTCTCATAAGCACAAGCCTTGGAGCTACATGGAAAAACACGCTTGTGCCCAAGTAAATAAATAATAAAAGGATATGGAAACAATACACCTTGAAAACTGTCCCTTCTCTGTTCCCCTGGGCAGAGGCAGCGCTGACAAGTTCCTGCTGCACGGCTTACAGGCCCTGCAAGCATTTATTTATCTAGTAACACTTGAGTACCATTCAAAGAATTAGGGAGGCCACTCCAAAGAACTGGAGGATTTATGAGGCCATCCTTTCTGCCTAAGCTCTAGTACAGACCAGTGAGGCAAGACTCCTGAATACAGCCTTGATTGAGACTATATTTAGGGGTGCTCACAGCACACAATTGCCCTCCTTCCCCTTCAAGAAAGTAGCCTGGGAACACACACACACACACACACACACACACACACACACACGGAAACCGAAAACAATACATGGTGAATATAAACTTTCATTCTTACCATACCTTGTGTCTGCTTTTAAAGATAGTTTTATGGCATCCATGTTTTCCAGTGACAACCCTCATCCTGCTCACACGTGTGTGTGTGTGTGTGTGTGTGTGTGTGTGTGTGTTTCTTAAGCACATGCTGCAT
Source organism: Montemys delectorum (assembly GCA_019843815.1). Classification (NCBI taxonomy): domain Eukaryota; kingdom Metazoa; phylum Chordata; class Mammalia; order Rodentia; family Muridae; genus Montemys; species Montemys delectorum. The sequence goes on from JADRCD010200814.1 coordinate 4,220, forward strand.
TAGCATCAGGGAAGACTTGCATAATCAAAAGGCAGAGGACAAAATATGAACGCTTATTAGTGGGAAATAGCACGCAAACAAAAAAGTAATCCGAGAACCAGAATCCTCCTGCAGCAGAGCTTCTGGGAGGGAGGGAGGGAGGCACTAAGGTGTGTTCCAAGGGGCAGCTAACCTCATCACTGCTGAACAGCTGCCGTTTCTATAGGCTGTCAGGAAACAGCCCACGCTTCCTAAGGCAGCTAGCTGTACATGCAGTACACACTGCAGCCTGCACAAAAACACGAAACTGAAAGCCTGAGGCAGTCTACGGCAGGGGGCTGCTCTCAGGTTCTTTGCTTCTCTGCAGATCACCTGTTTTGACTGATTAGGACCCAGCCTTCCAGCTAGACATGAGTTATCTGAGGCTGGTCAGGCCTTGGTGTGGTGCAGAGCAGCCTCTAAAGGAAGTTGACACAGGGGGACTCTGCTCCTTTTTCCTGGGTGACTGACATGCTTTCACGGGTTCAAGACTGGCACTACATCTGTACCATTCGCTCAGTCATGGTGGCAGAGCAGTGGCCACAGTTATCACAGTTGTTTTCATGGCTCATGCTGTCTCATGACTTTGCAAACTACAGTGACAAGGGCTGTCTCCACCTATATGAAGCCAATCTCCCACAAAGAGCAAAAAGACTGATCAAGGATCAGAAAACCCAATTTTCTTGTTTGTTTGTTTGTTTGTTTTTGAGACAATATTTCTCTGTGTAGCCCTGGTTATCCTGGAACTTGCTCTGTAGACCAGGCTGGGAATTCAGAGATCCTCCTGACAGTGCTGGAATTAAAGGTGTGGGCCACCACTGCCCGGCAGAAAGCACAATTCTTAGGCCACAATCTTCACACATTTTGGTGAGAGTATAAATGGGATCGTCAGTTCTTCTAGGGGTAACAAGGGCATACCTACAATTGTATGTGCATAGACTCTGAACCTGTATCCCTATTTTCATCTCTTTACATGTACACCAAGAAGACAGGCATCAGTGACTGTTGGCAAAGGGCCAAAGACTAGAAGATGTAAGCATCCAGCAATAAAGAGACAAGCAAGTCAGAGTACAGCTGCTCAAGGTAATACATCCAGAAACAAACAGGCAGCCAGCCATGAGCTAACATGAAACTGGCATTAAGCAAAAGGAAAGAAAACGACAGTATATGCTATCATTTACATAAAATTAGTCTCAAGCTATACAGTTTTATTCGTACAGTCTCTTAAGATGGTTTCAAGCATTGAAGGCTGACCTTGCTATGCAAAGGGGATGACCTTGATTTATGGGCCCTCTTGTTCCTGCCTCCCATGTGTTGAGATTTTAGGCAAATGCCATCACATCCAGCACATTTTGTCATTGAATTCTTGCTATTTTGGGCTGAGTGTAGTGGTACATGCGTTTAACCCCATCACTAGGGAGGGAGGCAAGCAGAGGCAGGCAGATCTCTGTGAGTTCAAGGCCAGCTTGGTCAACAACAAGAGTTCCAGGATAGCCAGGGCTGTTGCACAGAGAAACTTTGTCTCAAACAAAAACAAACACATAAGCAAAACAAGAAAAGAAGGAGGGACCAGTGGTTGTGCAGGCCTTCAATCCCAGGTCTCTGTAAAGTAAGTTCCAGGACAGCCAAGCTACATAGAGAAACCCTATCTTAAATTAAGGAAAAGAAACAAACAAACATCATCAACAACAAAAACCAAAACAAGAAAGAAAAAAAGAAAGGAAGAAAAAAAAAGGAAGATGATAAAAGAAATCTTGCTATGTTAACATAGCTGGTTTTGAACTCATGGACTCTAGTAATCCTCTGACCTCAGACTCCTAAGTGCTAGGCTTCAGGCACATGTCAGCGCACCCAGAAGACTATATCCATATTCACTTGTACTTTCATAGGCTCTCTCTGGAAGCCTCACCTAGCAAATTATGATAACAAAGCTTCAAGAGAGAGATAATGAGGAGATGGGAGACACGGAGGAGACAAACAGATCCAAAGAAAACTTAATTTCATTCTGCAGTCTTGTTTTGGATTTTTTTCTTACGTGTACACATTACTAAAAACCAAACTGTAGGCAGACATGTTGCCTTAGCTAGCACTGAGCATGCTGAGGATGTTTAAAGGCAGCCAGAATTGCTACACAATTGAAGGCCAACCTAGGCAACTTACAGAGACTCAGAACCAAAGGAGGGGAGAAGAGAGAGAGAGGGAGGGAGGGAGGGAAGGAAAGAAGGAAGGAAGAAGGAAAGGAGGAAAGAAGGAAGGAAGGAAGGAAGGAAGGAAGGAAGGAAGGAAGGAAGGAAGGAAGGAAGAAAGGAAGGAAGGAAGGGAGAGATGGAGGGAAGGAAGGAAATTTTCTCCAAAAATCAAAGCTACAAGGGACCCAGAGGACCCAGCACTATTGACACAACATGCCCAAGTGACCCCATGGGTTATTTCTTCTGGCTTCTGAGACCAGGTTTAGACAAGTCATACTTTGGTTTGGCCAAAGCAAGAACACTGTGTCCTCTGACAACAATGTCAAATTCTTACTTGTATGTAGTAAATAAGAAATATTTTACCTTTCAGCAAAGGTATCGAGTTTCCCCAACTCATCAGAGAGACCAACAAGGGAATCCAAAGTCCCCACCTAGAAATAAACGATAAAGGAATTAAGCTCATGTGCTTTCTGGCCAACAAGTGTGAGGTGTTCTTGTAACAACCGCACAAGGGACTCTCACTTCACATTGAGCTGGTTGTTTTTAGCCAACGACCAGACTAAAAAGTTGGAAAACATTTTGGGGAAACATATAGACTAAGAACTATATATTTTTATTTTATTACATGTCAGTATGTGTGTGCATGTATGTGCAGATACTTATACATGTGGAGTTCAGAGGTCAACATACAGTGTCTTCTTCATTTCCTTTCTATCTTATTTTTTTGGTACAGAGCCTCCCACTGAAACATGGAGCTCATCAGTTCGGCTAGACTGCTGACCATGGACCTCTGTCTCTGTCTGCCCCATGCTGCGATTAAAGGTGCACGACAGTGAACCTGATATGGATGCTAGGGATACAAGCTTAGCTTCTTGCAGCTGTCCACAGAGCAGTTTACTACATAAACCTACGGGACAGAATGACAACAGAATAAGCTGACATGTCTCTCTCATAGGAAGGACTAACATGTTGGTGATCTGACTTCAGTCCAGTTTATAGAGGATTATTTAAAAGGATTATTTAAGGTCTGTTCTCAGTATAGAACTGAATGCAATGTCCAAAGATCCTTTGACATTTTCAGAGAGACAGAAAGAAAAGGTCTGCCTCCTCAGAGCAGGATTACATGTAGGTCACACCCAACTTTCTACCTGGGTGCTGAGGCTTGAGTTCAGGTCCTCAACTGACCATAGCCCAAACTTCCTCCCTCCCTATCCCCTTAACCCCTCTCTCTGAAATAGGGTCTCACAATTGTAGAGCAGGCTGGCCTAGATTTTAGAGCAACCCTCTAGTCTGCCTCTAGAGTGCAGGGTTTGTGGATATGAGCCATCAGGCCTGGCCTGGTCTAATCTTTTTTGAAAAAAAATGTTCCTGAGGATGGAGAGATGGTTCAGTAGTTAACAGCACAGGCTGCTCTTCCAGAGGACCCAAGTTCCACTCCCAGCACCCACCTGGCAGCTCATAACTGTTTGTAGCTCTAGTTCCCAGGTCTCTGATGCCCATAGGCACCAGGCACACACATGGTACACAAACACACATACATGCAAACAAAGACTGATACAAACAAAATAATAAAGTAATTTTTTAAATGATGGTTCCTATTTCCTCATCTTTAACATTTATTTCATCCTAGCTTCCCTGTCTACAAGAGCCCTCTCAGATCTTGAAACTCCCACTGTATCTGGCCCCCACAACAGAATCAGAAAGACCCCAGACTTCCTGAACTACCTCTAGGTCAAGGTTCCTACAGTGCACATTCAGAGGTGCGGCGGGTCTGTTTAGATGCAGCAGAGTCTGAGGACCACTCTGAAGGACCAGAGTGTGCATACACAGTGCCCTTCCACTCCCCACCTACACTCTATCCACGTGGCCTGCCCTGTCCATGCTTCTCTATAGCTTCAGATCCAGAAGGGCCACACTTGATGCTGGGGCTACAGCATCAAGTCCCACTGACACCTCTGTCATTTTCTAGCTCAGGCTTATTTATTATCACTGTTCTATGTTTGCTGTAAGTCCTTAGCCCTGGCTTCCGAGAAGCCATGTCCTGCTCAGAAATCCCTGCCTTCCTCCAATCCATAACCTCCTCCCTCCTCTTGGGAGATCTTACCTTGAAGTCTGGGATAGCAAACTTGGTGTTGTGGGACAGGTTAGACTTTGAAGTTACGATGTTCATCCTCTCCAGAGCTTGTAAATTTTCCTTATCGCCAGGGGCCGAAATAAGCCAAAACTCGGACATGTTTGTAAGTCTTCCGGTTATCTAGTTACAGACAGGCACCAAGACTAATGCACACAAACAGAAACAGGAGCAGAGATGTGTCTGGTGTCTACCTCACCTTTCCTTACCTCAGAATTAATCCTCTCTGGGCCCTGTCACTCTTTCCACTTGTCATGCCTGGCTTCCTTGACCTTCTAGTTCATTTTCAGCAGCCTTAAGGACACCCATTTGCCACCAAGCAATATGTCTGTACCCCCGCCCCAAGGAAGCCCCCGGTCATAGCGAACCCTTTCACCCACCGTCCCTAGGTGGCTCTGATTGGTCCACACTGGTTCCTTGCACTCCTCAGTGTGCAGCAGCTCTAGATGGGCTAAGCATGGAAGGCTTCTGGGAGGGTACTTTTTCATCTTGGCTTGTTGTGGTTTATGGGATCCAGGAAGGGGGGATGGAGGTGGGAGACAAGGGATTTCTCATAGTATGACATCAGGTCAAAGCCAGATCTCAGATGGCCAGTCTTAAGACTGGAATTAGCTTTAGAAACAAACTTCCAAGAAGCGTTTCAAAGGGCTGCTAGAGTCTTCTGCTGAGGGAGATAGGTCTCGGTAGGACCAGGTTGGCTGGGCCTGCGGAACCAGCAGTTACGTTTCCATAGGGGTGTAGGGGCCTCGATTTGTTCTGCTCATTCAAATGTGTGCACACCCACACCTTCGCCTTCGACGGGTTCTCCGTGCCTGTCACCTCCCTAGTGCATCCCATCCCGGGACATCTGCAGAAAACTGGAGAATCGCTGCGGGATAACTTGTACCCCTACTGAGTCCTTTTCTTCTTTCCTCCCATCCCACCATCTCGTACGGACCTGAGACCCTGCCAGTCCCTGCTAACCTTGCACAAACCAAATGCTGTTTTTGCGACCTGAGTGAATATCGCCTGGGGACAAACTGGCCTGTGCGCAGCTCCTGGGGTGATGCCACCTGCCAAGCCAGGGAGAGTGCAGTGTGGGCGCCGGTTTCCCATGTTCCCATTGAGAAAGTGCACACCTGGACCACGAGGACCCACGGAAGTACAGATTCGACCGAGGGAACGCGTGTCGCCCCTCGCTCGTTGCGGCCTCGACAGCTCGCTCCCCACCCCTGACTCTTGTCGCAGCTCGGTTTCGAGTCCTTACCAGGAGCGGCGGAAGACTGAGCTGTAGACGCGGGGACACGCGGGGACACCGGGCAGGAGGCTCCGCGGGAGCACACGGCCGGCTCCCGGGAGGCAGCGGCTTCTATGGTCCGGTGCGCGCCCCGCCCCGCCTTTTATCCCAGCGGGAGGGGCAACCCTGGGCCCCTCTGATATTTGCATACGGGCTGCCCGCCTCCCTTGGTGTCCGTGTCGGTGTGGCGCTGCTGGGGACCCAAGACTCAAGCTCTGGAAAGACACTATGCAGGCAGGGTACAGAGGGGACATGGTCGTCGCAGGGGGTCCCAGGTCCCTTCTGTGCGTGGGTTTAGCCCGGAGTTGGAGATAGCTGGGCGCCTGACCCGATCTCCATCCGCAGAACAGAAAAGCCGGGCGCTAGTAGAGCCACCTTGGTGAGACAGCGACAAGACAGGATTCTCAAAAGGAGGGTTCTCCAGCTGTAGCCTTTGTCTCCCATTCCTACTCCACCGCGGTCCGGCCTTGGCTCCAGGGAATCACCTGCTCCAGGGTGTTTCCGAAGTCCGTGCACGAGAGACTGGGTTGACCCACGGAAAGCAGCGCAACAGGTTCACAGATGTTTTCCAACACACAAACACACACACCTGCAGGGAGGAGAGGCTCCTCTACAGTCTGTGTGGGTGCCAGCTTGCCCCTGGTTGTCCAGGAAACACCCATCTCTCCCCACCCACACAGAGGGGATTTAAAGCTGCTTAAGTGCTGAGGGACATAATTGAGGTGGACTGCATGCCTAGCAGGTGCAAGGTTCTGTGTTCCATCCCTAGGCCAGAAAAAAATAATATGGAAAAAAAGTTGCTTAGGAGTTCAGTGTGACTAATGAGCTCTTACTAGCCCAGCCCAACGTTCATTTGGTTCCCAGCGGAATTAGACAGACAGACGGGTGGTTGGATGAACAGGTAGGTAGGTAGGTAAGTAGGCAGGCAGATAGATAGATGATAGGTAGGTAGGTGGAAGGATGAAGAGACAGGTAGGTAGGCAGACAGACAGATAGGTGATAGGTAGATAGACAGACAGACTGACAGATAAATATAGGTTCTACTAAGACCAGGGCTTAAGTACATATTTTATCTGTAATCAGAAATCAAAGTCATGAGATGGCTCAGCAGATAAAAGTGCTTGCTACCAAACCTGACAATCAGAGTTTGATCCCAGGACCCCACATAGTGGAAAGAGAGAACTGACTCCCTAAAGTTATCCTTTGATTTCTACAGAAGTGCCTTGGGGGACTGCACATATCACACACACACAAACATGACAGATAGATCAATAGATCTACAAAAATATTTAAAACTGTTGACCTTTAATTCCAGCACTTGGAAGGAGAGGCAGGAGGATCTCTGAATTCAAGGCCAGGTCTACAAAGTGAGTTCCAGGACAGCCAGGACTACAATGAGAAACCTTGTCTCAAAAAACTAAAAAAGAGAAAGAAAGAAAGAAAGAAAGAAAGAAAGAAAGAAAGAAAGAAAGAAAGAAAGGAGGGAGGGAGGAAGGAAGGAAGGAAGAAAGAAAAAGAAAGGAGAGAGAGAGAGAGAGAAATACTTGAAACTAAAAAGGGGGAAACCGAGAGAGGTGGATTTCTGAGTTCGAGGCCAGCCTAGTCTACAGAGTGAGTTCCAGGACAGCCAGGGCTATACAGAGAAACTCTGTCTCGAAAAACCAAAAAACCCAAAAAACTAAAAAGTGGGAAACCCCAAGAATTAACACATGAATGTAAAAACAAGACAAGAGTCAGATATGGTGGTGCACACCTTTAATCCCAGCAATGGGAGACAGAGGCAAGCAGACCTCTGTGAGTTTGAGGCCAAACTAAACTATATATCAAGTTGCAGACCAGCCAGGCATATATAGCAATATCCTGTCTGATACATACATACAAACATACATACATACATACATACACATACATGCATACATGCATTCAAAAAAAAGGCAAAAATAAACACACACCCCCCTGAGAATTCATTTTCTGGGCCCTAAAAGAGGAAACACAGCTTGTCCTTCTCTGCAGACAATGACATCGGGTCTTCTGGAAAAGATGATGCCAAAGGGGTTGTTGAAGAAGCCATCTGTTGCTGCCTTGAGAAAGGATTCTTCTCTCTGCTCTATCACACTAGGCATTTTAACCCATTCATGTGAATCTTTTCCCATTCCTGGATGAGACTTGCTGTGACACATGGTAGGTGGGAAGCCCAGATCCAGGACACTTGTAGTTTGAGGTCAAGGTGATCCCACTGTCATGCTTTGTAGCTCTGGAGCTCCTAGCACCTGCACTGCACATCACGGTGTTGAGACATGACTGTGCATTAGTCAGTCCTTGCACCACGTCCTGAGGGAGGACACCTGAAACCAAGGGATGAGGAAACACTGTGCGCGCAGGAGTCTGGGTGCCTACTCTAGAAAAGGAGTGGCTTGGTGAACACTTGTTGGGGTGGTCTCAATCTTAGACTTCAAATCATCCCATCCAGGCCAGGGGAACCAATATGATAGACCTGGGACCAGATCACACTGACAGACAATGGGGAGGGAAGCCCAGGGAGTTAGATGAATAGCTCTATTCATAGAAGAACTACAAATGGACCTTGGGCTGGTGGTCTGAGGAGTATGTCTTCACACTTGCCAGCAAGCCTACAGGATGGTGACACCACTTGAACCCATGAAATCCCTTACAGTCAACATTTTTCTACTCTCCATTGCTAGAAGCCACTGACTTAGCTTCCACAAGACTGGTGGAGTTAACACTTTATGATAACATTCTTCCTATAAATCTGATTTCCTTGAGTTTGTTGTGATTTAAGAATCAAGACACGGCTGGGGTGTTGTGCAGTGCAGAACACTCTCATGGTATGTCTGAGGCCCTGGTTTTAATTATCAGTACTTCAAAATAAATAAACCAGCAAGTAACTCAAACTGGTCATGGTACAGCACACCTGTGTCTGGGATGCTGAGACAAGGGGATTTTGAGTTCCAGGTGAGCCTGGACTTCACAGTAAAACCCTATCTTAGGCACACACACATATGCACACATGAATCAATATGATTTCAAAGTCAAATAACTCTGGGAAATCTGAAGGAGAAACCAATAAAGAACTACTGAGCTGTGTTTTCTTCCACATCTTTCTCCTGAAAATCTGAACTCCTTCTAGCCTTTTATTGCCA
>JADRCD010200815.1:0-10310 GCA_019843815.1 Montemys delectorum
TTCTTGGTCATGATGTTTGTGCAGGAATAGAAACCCTGACTAAGACATTAACTAATATATTACTTAGCTTACTTTCCATCCAGTTAGCAAAGTGCACATTTAAATTTTGAGCAATTTTCTTTTTTAAAATTTTTCATTAGTTATTTTATTTATTTGCATCTCAGATGTTATCCTCCTTCCTGGACTCCCCTCTGCAAACCACCTATTCCAAACTCTTCCCCACTCCCCTTCTATGTGGGTGCTCCCTGATCCACCTACCCATTCCTACCTCACCACCCTAGCATTGTCCTATGCTGGGGCCTCAAGCCTTTCCAGGACCATGGGACTCTCCTCCCATTGATACCAGATAAGACCACCCTCTACTACAAATGCACCTGGAGCCATGGATTCCTCTGTGTGTATTCTTTGATTGGTGGTTTAGTCCCTGAGAGCTCTGGGGGTACTTGTTGGTTGATATCATTGTGATTCCTATTAGGTTGCAAATCCCTCTAATTCCTTCAGTCCTCCCCCTAACTCTTTGTTCAGTCCAGTAGTTGGCTGTAAGCATCATCATCTGTATTGGTCAGGGGCTGACAGAGACTCTCGGAACAGCTATACCAGACTCTTTACAGCAAGTGTTTCTTGGCATCAGCAATAATGTCTGGTCAATTTTCAAGAACACAATACTGTTACTGAATATGGTCATTCTTTTGTAAATATTTCAAAAACAGAAATATTTTAAAATATACTATTCCTTTTATTATTTTTTATTAGATATTTTCTTTACTTACATGTCATATCTTCTTTCCCAGTTTCCCCTCCAAAAAAAAAAAACCAAAAAAAAAAAAAAACCCACAACAACAACAACAAAAACAAACCCCTGTTCCTTCCTCCCTCTCTCTGCTCGCCACCCCACTCTCTCCTTCTTACTGGCCCTGGCATTCCCTTACACTGGGGCATAGAACCTTCACAGGGCCAAGGTCCTCTCCTCCCACTGATGACCAACTTAGCCATCCTCTGCTATACACATGCTGCTGGAGCCATGAATCCCTCCATGTGTACTCTTTGGTTGGCGTTTTAGTCCCTGGAAGCTCTGAGGATACTAGTTAGTTCATATTGTTGTTTGTCTTAAGGGGCTGCAAACCCTTCAGCTCCTTGGGTCCTTTCTCTAGCTCCTTCATTGGGGACCCAGTACTCAGTTCAATGGATGGCTGTGAGCCTCTGTTTCTGTATTAGTCGAGTACTGTCAGAGTCTCAGGAGACAGCTATATTAGGCTGAATTGTCCTTCCTTTAGTCTCGGCTCCATAGTTAGTCTCTGCATCTCTTTCCATGGGTATTTTGTTCCCCCTTTTAAGAAGTAACGAAGTGTCCACATTTTGGTCTTCCTTCTAGAGTTTCTTGTGACTTGTGGATTGTGCAATTTGGTGCTTCCTCCACAAATTTGACACAGTTCTACCAGAGGACTAAGCTATACCACTCCTGGGCATATACCCAGAAGATCCTCCAACATGTAATAAGGATACATGCTCTACCTTGTTCACAGCAGCCTTATTTATAATAGCCAGAAACTAGAAACAACCCAGATGTCCCTCAAGAGAGGAATGGATACGGAAATTGTGGTACATCTACACCATGGAGTACTACTCAGCTATTAAAAATAATGAACTTATGAAATTCTTAGGGAAATAGATGGATCTGGAGAATATCATCCTGAGTGAGGTAACCCAATCACAAAAGAACACATACGGTATGCACTCTCTGATAAGTGGATATTAGCCCAGAAGACCAGAATACACGAAGTATACTATTCATTAATATGTAAAAATATTGTTAGGTATAAATAAAATTTTAAAAGCTTTGCACTTTACAGAATTGTAAACAAATATTCAGATATTTTATATATGTGATACATCAGGGCCTCCAAAGCCTGTGATGTCACATGGGCAGGCCTCACAGACCTGTTGCCAGGGCAACAGCCTCCATATTCCCAGAATCCATTGGGCTCACCTCCCACTGTTACCTGCGGGCACTACATCAGAACCCACATACATATGTGTGTGTGTGTGTGTGTGTGTGTGTGTGTGTACTTCTCTCTATATATATTTTTCTTCCTCTCCTCTCTCTGCTACTGCTCCTCTCTCCCTCTAATTAAACCTCTTTCACATGGAACTGTTTGGGCCTAGTGTTTGGTATGTCCTGATGCAACCCACTGTTCTAACATAACATGTGAGTCACCTCTCATAATACCGTAATAAAATTAAGATTAAGGGTAATTTGTAGCATATATGAACGTCTATTTTTAAAATATATTTCAAAAGTGAGAAATGATTATTTTATATTGGCTATTAATCAATGATTAGGCATTATCTTTGATGGTCTTCATGAAATGATACTCTTAATACTTGCATCTGATTTTCCTTTGATGCTATAATTATTTCATTTACATAATGCATTTTCATAGTTATCTTCACTCATAACTTGGCCTATTTTGTTTGAGATTTAAAAGTTAGACTGTAGACAAATGGAGAAAGTAGAGAGAAAGTCCAACATAATGCATAATTGTGCATGTTCTCTCTGAAGTCTGTTGCATATGAATTATTCTCATTGACTGACACAAGGCTATTGGCCATTTTAATCAAAAGTATTGAAGTTTATAAGAAACAATGGTATTATGAATTAGGTTCATGAATTTCTTTATTTATTTACTTGTTTGTTTGACTGACTAAAAATGTTAACTAACTTCCTGATATTTTGTAGGGCAATAGAATCCAAGAAGAGTGTTTCTGTCTTAGAACTGATAATCTCCTTAAGGCAGTTAGAAAAGACCCTCAAATACACCTGGGAAGGAGCTGACCAAAACCTAAGCTTTTATCTAATACCATCTAAAATATTGACTAAAGGTGAAATTTTCTGGAACAGAGCTTACCCCTCAAATTTCAGTGTGTTTTATAAACTGTGTGAGTGTTTCTGTTCTCATGCATCCATGATGGTGGTTGCTCCTTTTCATTTCTCAGTTCCAGATACCAACCTCATTGGGGTACACATATGGTTAAATTTTTTTGAAGCAAGCTTCAGAGATTCACGTAACTGATTGTCAGGGATGCTGCTTTCTCAATGGCAGCTTTCTGTCTTCACATAACCATGATACTTGTCATTGTAGTGTTTAAGTCAAAGATTTTCCAATCTCACTCCATGAAGTGACAAGCTATCTCTGATAATATTTAATAGTGTCTGTCTTTGACTCATATCTGCATTTCTCCAACATTTATTAACATACTTTAATATAATATTTCCCTTATTTTTGAGTATTTTATTATGCATCATGATCATATCCACTCCCCATTCATCCTCCAACCCTCTCCCAGATACAGAGTCACCCTAACCTCCCAAGATTTCTTTCTCAACTTCATATCTATTGTTCATTCTCTTTGAGATTGTCATATATTTGTAGAATGTAGATTGACATATCTGCCCATGTCTGCCCACACCATGCAGGTCTCCTAGTAGCCCTCACCCTTTCCTCATCCTAATTTCATGCTTTCATTCCTTGTTGATACAAATAATATCTTGAGTCCAAACAACATAGCTTTCCATCAACTGAGGAATAGATAGTAAAAATATTACATTTACATAATGGCATATTATTAAGTTACTTAAAAAAGGACGTCCACAGATAAATTGACGGAGATAGAGACAATACTTTTGAGTCAAGATTTTCAGAACCAGGGAAACAATGGTCATACATGCTCTTATCTATGGATGTTATGTTTGAAACTCTAAATATACATGCTTCATTTGGGATATCTACAGGAGTCAAAGAATTACTAAGAGGGCACAGAAATGTGCTTTCAATGAATATGAGATATAATTCACTGTTTTAAAAGGTCAACAGGAATAATGGAACTAGCTGGGATTAATGTGTGGAGAGGAACAATCATTGAAAAAGAGGGGAAATAGGAAAAATAAATAACGTTACTTTTCAAAAATGTTCATATGAAACCTACTACTTTAGTAACTTCAAAAAATATATCTAAACACATATACATAAAAATAGGGTTATTTTACAATGAAGCAGCAGTGCTCCTTCTTTACAGTAGAAACTAACAAATTAAAAGTCCAATCTCAGAAATGTTTTTAAGTTGTTATTCCAAGAGGTCCAAATGACCTCAAGCATTACAGAAAATGGCCGATATTCTAGGTTACTCTTCAGAACTTTATAGTTAGACCTTATTGTTAAGATCATCACATGCTTCAGTAAAATAAACATGGAGGAATGAAGCTGGCCTGGAAACTTGATCCCTTCCAGCTCAGGTTCATAATACTGGAAGATGCTCTGCATGCTACTGAAGAAGGGAATCAATCCTCAGTCTTATCCAGCTATGTAAACTGTGAGCTAAAATAATAATTGGCTTGGCAAGACTTAAGTCGTGAAATAGTGACACAAATGTTGTGGGAATAACCAAGCTGTTTCTGATTAAATTTAGGTCAATTTAATATGCAACCCATACTTGACATTGCTATTGAAAAAGATTCCTGTGGCTACATGGAGAGACCCAAGGAAAGAAACCATGATGGTTATTCTGACAATCATGGTAGTAGCTCAATTCCTGATGATTTATTGTACCACTGGATTAAAGCAGCTCTCAACCCTCATCAGAGAACTTCTGTTTTCTGTAGAAGTGATCGAAAAAGACACACAACTACCCAAGGTTCAAGGAATAGACTGCAAAATGTTCAGCCATATACCACATACAACTCTCTAAAAGGCTATAGGATGATTGTAAATAATGGGAGATTGAGTATAAGATCCAGATACAATAGATAGCTACAAGAGAAAATTATCTTCTGGGAACAACAGGGAAAATACAGATATGATATCCAGCATCTGTGAAAGCAAGCACAAGACGTGTGTAAATTTAAGTCAGACAAAATTCCATCCTGGAAAGAATTGTTGGCTATGAAGTTGTATTCCTAGTCGGGAGACTAATGGTGAATGTTGGCTTCTGGTAGACAGAGATTGTTTTTGCTGTAAGTATATCTCCTAATAATTCTCCCATGCTGTAGTGGAAATCTGTACATCTGAGAATAGTTGCCAAGCACATATTGGCCTTGATTATAAAACTAGATGTGCATCAGAAGAGAATGAGTATAAATATAAAAAGAGTTGCAGGAGGGAATTTCACTATGATGAAAACACCTGTATAATACTCAAAGGACAGATAAAAATATTTTTTAAAAGGAGAGAAAAATAAACATTGAAAAACTTCCTATAATCAAAAATGTTCATCCCTTATAAATATATTTATTTTTATGCATACAATATTATTCTATAAGGTGTTGACAATTGAATTCTTTTCTATTAAGTTCATAAAGACAAATTTTATTTGTATTAATGTTTTACATTAAGTTCTTACCTTTTCAGACATTACTTCCCATTAATTCAGTTTTTTTTATATAGCCAAAATGTTCTTTTTGTGGAACTTCTCTTTTTATTCCATTAAGTATGGACTTAAAATATTTTCATAAACTTTATGAGATGAAATTAATCTTTAATTATGTTTTTGGCACCACATGTGAGAAATTTTTACTAACTACACCCTGGGAAAAACAATCATATGGTATACTTTACTCCAACTTAATTAGTATATACAGTATTGGGAGTGCTTGTAGATTTATATATATAAGGATATTCTCTTGTTTCTTAAATATCTAATTGCTAAACCCCAGACAATAATATCTTGAATACAGCTTATATCAAAGAAGCAAAAATAATTAAAGAACTCCTCTAAAACAAACAGGTAAAAATAAAAGCAAAGATAACTGCAAAAGAGACCCAGCTTCCCTGTACATCTTTATTTAAAAATTTGCTTAAGTATTTTGAAAGTTAGCTGTTTCCCAATTTACAACCTTAATACCACTGGTGTATAAGTCCATCTTTTAATGAATACAATATTTTGATTATTTTTAAAATGTATTTTTAAAGTGATTGGTCTGAATCCTCCAATATTGCCTTTTTCAAATTAAGACAGCTGAATAAAATCATACAAAGTCTTTGAGTATGGAAAATTAAAATTTGAATATTTCATGATAGGAAAAAGTTATATATTTTCTAATTTTACCAAAGTGCTATTACATTTTAAAACAGCTATCCTCTTGCCTGGTTGTCATTGACCTATTTTCATGACACATTTGTGAAATATTTGTTGAAATATCTTTCTAGGATGAAATCATGTTTAAAATTTTATTATCTGTGTTCTTGCCATATCATCTTGATGTTGATTATGTATTATTAAAGGTATGTTTACACAGATATATTTGGGCACTTATTAATTATTTCAGCTTCTGATCAATTATAAAAAATATAGCATCTAAATTTTGTTATAAGTGTGAGTAAATCAGTCTGCTTACATGAAATACAGCATCTAATAGTACTGAATGGTCCTGACAATCAGATATTCTCACTATTCTTCATATTTTATGTGAGACAGGAACATTTTTGAACAACATCTGGCTTGTTCCTAGGTATCAGGTTTCCAAGAAAGAATGATGTAGATTTCACAAGTGAAATCTGAAATTGTATGGTTGATATAGCATCAGTACTTTTATGTATGCTGGAAAAGCATGTCTTTAGTTTCCTCCTATAATGTGAAAACTATTTGATGTAATATTTTGTGAAGAAAAGATAAAAGGGAAGATGGAAAATAATTTTCAAAGAATGCAGGCAAACAGAAAAGATAAAATGAATAGAAATCCCCTTCCAATTAAAAGTAACTTTCTATCTTTAGTGATCAAGGTTCATTAAAGTATTTCAAATGTCAGTCCCTTTCCTGACTTCCTCTCTGGAACACCCTATCCCATATCTCCCCTCCCTCTGCCTCTGTGAGGGTACTCCTCCAATCACCCACACACTCCCGCCTTCCCGCCCTGGCATTCTCCTACATAGGGACATCATCAAACAGCCTCAGGCCCAAGGGCTGCTCCTTTCACTTATGTCCAACAAGGCCATCCTCTGCCACATATGCGGCCAGAGCCATGGGTCCCTCCACTCTTTGGTTGGTGGGTTGGTGGTTCAGTCCCCAGGAGTTCTGTAGGGTCTGGCCTGTGTTGCTCCAAACCTGGGGCTGCAAAACCTCTAGGCTCCTTTAGTTTCTTCTCCAACTCCTCCACCTGGAACCCCCATACTCAGTCCAATGGTTGGCTGCAAGCATCTGCCTCTGTATCAGGCTCCTGTCACCAAGAGAAACTGCCTGCAGTTTCACGAAGGGGGTTCTCTCAGCCAGGAGGGAACAAAGGACCTGAAATAGAGGGTTTGAAATGCAAAGAGAAACATGAAGCCAAGTTGCGTCCCAATCAAGGCTCCAACTTTGCTTAGAATAAGCCAAGGTTTTTATAGTTACAAGAGAAACTGAAACCAAGTCTCTAGATTATATTGTAAAGAAAGTTCAGGTGCCAAAGTCCTCAGGTTCAGTGGATCTTCAGGCAGTGGGCGTGTTCAGGTGATGGGCGTGCTCAGGCCATGGGTGTACTCAGGTGATGGGCATACTCAGGGGGCTTCTTCAAAGACAAACCAACAGTCAACAGAGAACATCTGTCTTAGCTCCCAGGTGTTAGCCCCTAAGCAGAGGCTGCCAGAAGTCCGATGACTGAAGTGAAGAGGGAAGGTAACAACCAAGCACTTCCAGGCATCCTCAATAGCATCTGGTTTGTTGACTGTATATGGATAGATCCCCATGTGGGGCTTTCTCTGAATGACCTTTCCTTCTGTCTCTGCTCCACACCTTGTCTCTATATTTCCTCCTGTGAGTGTTTTGTTCCCCCTTCTAAGAGGCACTGAAGTATCCACACTTTGGTCTTCCTTCTTCTTGAGCTTTATATGGTCTGTGAATTGTATCTTGGGTAGTCCAAACTTTTGGGCTAATATCCACTTATCAGTGAGTGCATGCCATATGGGTTCTTTTGTGACTGGGTGAACTCATTCACATGGTATTTTCAAGTTTCATTCATTTGCCTGTTAATTTCATTAAGACATTGTTTTTAATAGCTGAGTAGTACTCCACTGAGTAAATGTACCACATTTTCTGTATCCATTCCTCTGTTGAGGGACATCTGGGTTGTTTCTAGCTCTTGACTATTATAAGTAAGGCTGCTCTGAACATAGTAGAGCATGTGCCCTTATTACATGTTGGAGATTCTTCTGGGTTTATGTCCAATAGTTTTTTTTTAATTACTTTTATTTTTTTTTTTTACAATCCACTCATTGCTGCCTTCCCAGTCTGCCCACCTGCAGTTCCTCATCCCATTCTTCCTCTCCCGTCTCCAAGAGCATGTACTCCCCACCACCCTGCTATGTCTCCCCACTCCCTGGGGCCTCAAGTCGCTCAAGGAGTAGGTACCACTTCTCACACTAAGGCCAGACCAGGCAGTCCTCTCCTGTATGGGTTAGAGCCTGGGATAAGCTTGTGTATGCTTCCTTGTTGGTGGCTCAGTGTCTGAGAGATCTCAGGAGTATGAGTTAATTGAGACTACTGGTATTCCTATGGGGTAGCCCTTCTCCTAAGCTCCTTCCAGCATTTCACTAATTCAACCACAGGAGTCTCAACTTCAGTCTAATGGTTGGGTGTAAGTATCTGCTTCTGTCTCAGTCACCTGCTTTTTGGGCTTTCAGAGAACAGCCATGCTAGGATCCTGTCTGTAAGCAACCATAGCATCAGTAATAGTGTCAAGCTTGAAGCCTCCCCTTGAGGTGGATCCCACCTTGGGCCTGCCACTGGTCTGCCTTTCCCTAGGTCTCCTCTCCATTTTTGTCCCTGTAGTTCCTTTAGACGGGGAAAATTCTTGGTCAGAGTTTTTTTGACTGTAAGATGGAATCCCATCCCTCCATTTGATGCACTGTCTTTCTACTGGAAGTGGACGATACAAATTCCTTCTTCTCACTGTTGGGGCTTTTAGATAAGGTCCTCTCTTTGAGTCCCAACATTCTCTCACCACCCAGGTCTCTTGTACTTGCTAGAGGGTACTCCTACCTTTCACCCCTCCTGGAGGTTGCATATTTCCATTTATTCTGCTGGACCTCAAGGTTTCTATCCTGTTACACAAACACACACACACACACATGCACACACACTCACACACACACACACCCTGCCCCATACCTGATCATGTTTCCTTTCCCCTTCCTTTTCCCCTCTCCACACAGGTCCCTCCCTTCCTCTGCCTCCAGTGATTCTTTTCTTCTCCCTCCAAATTCAAATTGAAGTATCCTCACTAAGGCCTTTCTGTTTCTTAACCTTATTGAGTTATGTGGATTCTATCCTAGGTAGTCTGTACAGTTTTTGACTAACATCCACTTATTGTGTGAGTAAATACTATGCATCTCATTTTGGGTCTGAGTTACCTCACTCAGGATGGTATTTTCTATTTCCCTCCACTTGCCTGCAAACCTTATGATGTCCTTATTCTTAATAGCTGAATATTATTTCATTGTGTAAATGTACTACATTTTCTGTATCCATTCTACCACTGTGGGACATCTTGGTTGTTTCCAACTTCTGGTTTTTACAAATAAGACTGATATGAAAGTAGTGAAGCACATGCCCCTGTGGTATGCTGGGCATCTTTTGGTTATATGCCCAAGAGTCCTATAGCTGGGTCTTCAGGTAAATCTATTTCCAATTTTCTGAGGAACTTCCAGATTGATTTCCAGAGTGGTTGTACCAGTTTGCAGTCCCACCAGCAATGGAAGAGTGTTCCTCTTTCTCAACATCCTCACCAGCATCTGCTATTATCTGAGTTTTTTATCTTAGCCATTCTGATTGGCATAAGGTAGAATTACATGATCCTTTTGATTTACATTTCCCTGATGACTAAGGACTAAGAAAATTTCTTTAGGTGTTTCTCAGCCATTTAGGATTCCTCTGTTGTGAATTTTCTGTTTAGTTCTATACCCCATTTTTTTTATTTCATTGTTTGGTTTTTTGAAGATTAGCTTCTTGCGTTGTTTACATATTTTAGATATTGGGTGTCTCTTGGATGTGTAGTTAGTGAAGTTTTTGTTTGTTTGTTTTTGGTTTTGTTTTCTCAATCTGTAGGTGGCTGATTTGACCTTTGCCTCAAAAAAGCTCTTCAGTTTCATGTTGTCCCATTTATAAATTCTTGATCTTAGAGCCTGAGCCATCAGAATTTGATTTAGGAACCCAGCCTCTGTGCCAATAAATTCTAGGCCCTTTCCTACTTTCTCTTCTTTCAGTATATCTGGTTTTATGTTGAGATCCTGATCGACTTGGACTTGTGCTTTGTGCAAGGTGAAAAATATGGATCTATTTTCAGTTTT
>JADRCD010200816.1:0-19633 GCA_019843815.1 Montemys delectorum
CTCTCTCTCTCTCTCTCACACACACACACACACACACACACACACACGAATATAACGAATTTATGTAAAAAGGTAGGAGAAGAGAGTAGATGCCTATGAACTGGTCAAGGATGTGGTGATGGGACATTAGGTAGGACTTACTGTTATTAGGTTCAAAGATAATTCCTCCATGAAAAATAGCATCACTATTTGATGGACAAGAGGTTCTGTTTAAAGGCAAGGTCAAAAGGCACAGGATGAAATTGTATTATCACCAGCCAGTACAGAACTCAGCAGTCTCTAGAAGCTGGAGCTGTGCAGCAGCTTGGCTAATGAGAAAAACCCCATCACCTGCCAATGCCTGGGGGGTGGGGGGGCTTCCTCTTTGGCAGGCAGTGCACAAAGAGAGCTCAAAGCAGAGAAAGGACCTAGAAGGTCATCTGGGTCATTTATTTTTTCAAGCTCCCTTCCAGGCCTTTTCAGAAACAGGCTTGCAGGGTTTCAGTTTCACTACAATATAAGCAATGGGTTGCATGCGTCACCCTGGGGTTGGTTTTTAGTGAAACCTAAAGATTTCTTCCTACATGGGGGGTCTACCTTTGGCAATGAGGAAGAAGAGGAGCCAGGCCAAATGCAGCCAAGCTGTGTCCTCTCATTTATTCTCCAGGCATGAAAGGAGCAATTGTAAAACTCAGATGAAACCAGAAGTTAAGCTGCAGAACTCCCAGCATAAACATTTGGTCTGTTATTAAGTTCACTTTCACCAGCTAGACAAAGAAACACAATCCACCCATTGTTCTATGGACGTTTGTGCAGTCCAGTGGCTTAGTCTGAAGAGGGTTCAAGTAGAAGTTAGGTTGTCTCCATTTTGCCCTTTCTGACCTGCTAAATGCTTTGTTTTAATGTGCCCCTTCTCAGCATCTGTATAGTCACTCTTACTGTGGGTGTGGTGTGATGCCACAGCTTTGTATCTGACCTGCCTCCACCTTGGGGCCCCTTCAGTCCATTTTACCCCAAGAGTCTTGTTCTAAACTAATTGTTGGCAGCTTCACTCCTCAAAATTCTCCTGTGACCTTCAGAGTCATTTGGTTTGTCATACCCCCACAACATTCTTACTTGTGGCCACAGCTCGAGGAGTTTTACCTAAACTCATTCTGTCTTCAGGTTCTGGGTTCCAATAACTAATGACTATTCATAGCTACTCAAAAAAAAAAATATCAACTGGATGGATGGGGAATGTAACCCAGTGGTTACATTGCCAACAGCTCAGGGCTCCAGGTTCTATCCCCAGGGGAAAACAAAAGGAACTCAACCTAGAGATGAGGAGATAGCTCAGTGGGTAAAGCATCTGTCACCAAAGCATTAGGACCTGAATTCAGATCCCTAGAGTCCATATAAAAACCCAAGAGGGAGAGAGGAGTGAAGACGGGTGGACCTCCTGAAGCTCATTGGCCAGTCAGTGTAACCTGACTACCAGTGTCAGGTTCCATGAGAGACACCATCTTGAAAAGTAAAGATGGAGCACAGTTGAGAAATGGCACCCAATGTCTACCTCCTGCCTCATATCCATCCTCATACACACATATGCACATCCCCACATACCTACACTGACGGGCACACACACAACAACTTAAGACCCACAGACACTGAAATACTTGTGTCTATCTGCATATTGTGCCTAGAGTGCCTTTTTGTGGATTACAGCCTATCTCAAGATGCAGCTCCACCAGGTGTCATCACCAGGATCCCCCCAACCCCCCACCACATCCCCAGTCAACCTCTTTTGTGTTATGTATGATTTCCTGTACTTTGGATGCTCATGAGATTGACTTCCATCCTACAACCACTACACACCCTATCTTAACTGGCTTATTCTAGGTCTGTCTCTGTGACTTACCCAGGAAGCAACCTGAAGTGACAGCCTTGTAACTCTATCCATTACATTATCCATCATCCCAGGCATGTAGCTGATGCTCCCTGTGTATCTTAGAGTTGCAATTGCTGTGACAAAACAGTTCATCATTGAAAGATGTCAGGAAAGGAACTTAAATAGAGCAGTAACCTGGGGGCAGGAGTTGATGAAGACCATAGAGGAATACTGCTTTACTCGATTGCTCCTTAATTCTTGCTCAGCCTGCTTTCTTAAACCACCCAGCATCACTAGCTCAGGGCTGGTACCAACCACAGTGATCTGAGTCTTCTCATATCAATAGTCGATTTAAAAAATGCACCATAATCTTGCCCTAAGACAATCTGGTAGACATATCTCTATTGAAGTTCCTTCTCCTCAACTGACTCTAACTTGTGTCAAGTTGGCATACAACTAGCCATCACAATGCATATGATAGGAAAATGGGAATGTGTGTGTGTGTGTGTGTGTGTTAAACTTTCTTCATCCTGTTTGTGAACAAGTATGTATGCGTCTTTGTTTTGCCTGATAATACATGAGTCAATCGTATTCTGCCTGCTCTGGTCTCAGAAAAACAGTGCAGATGAATAAGGACCAAAGACAGCAAGGTCAGATATAAGTGGGTTAAAGGCTCTGAACACTCCTAGAGAATTACTGAGTGGCTCTGACCTGGGTTACCTTAGAGTTGACCTAAGTTAAAACTCTTGTGTTTTTCCAGGCCAGCTGTTGCCAGCAAACCGCAATACACCAAGTCCCATTGACCCTGACACCATCCAGGTCCCAGTTGGGTATGAACCAGACCCGGCAGACCTTGCCCTCTCCAGCATCCCGGGGCAGGAAATGTTTGACCCTCGCAAACGGAAGTTCTCCGAGGAAGAACTGAAGCCACAGCCCATGATTAAGAAAGCTCGAAAAGTCTTCATTCCCGATGATTTGAAGGTAAATTGGAACTGGTGATCAGGCTATGGGGAAATGGAGAGTGGGATCATGGGAAACTAAACAGGTGGTTTATGGAAATCTGTACGCACTTGGAAAGGAAAGACCTTAGAGTTCTGAGTATATTTGTTGGCATGTGACTTCTTGACACAGTACTTCCTCTGTAGGAGTTTTCTGAAATATGCTTTCATGTCTTGATACTGATCCGACTTAAGGAGAAGCAGTAAAAGATTTGGGCGATGTTAAGTCCCCGAAGGAAGCAAACTGGCTCCTGTCTACAAGGGATCCCATGAGCCCATGCATCAAGCTCAAATCTTTTAATGTTGCAAGGGAGGTGGGGAGATGTTTTGGGAAGGGCACTTGGACCAGACCTCAATTTTCTGCGGCTTATGTCCAGTGTTCTTTGTTTGTTGATAGTGAGCTCTACCATTTCCCTGAGTGCCTTAGGGACCTAACAAGTCTGAAATCCCCCTTGCATATTACTGACTCTGGGTGACCAGGATGGCATATTGTGGGTAGAGATGATGGATCCATTGCTATTATTTGACGTTAACTAAGCAGACAGTTCTGGGCATTTTTTCTGTACTGTGTTGAAGGGGATGTGTGCTTTATTGGGAAACAGATTTACCTGTTTATTCTGATACATTTGCCTTAGGATGCAGAATATTCCTGAAATTCTGCCAACATAGAAGTATTTATGATTAGCCATTTCATAGGACGTTTTCTGTTTATGCTTCTTTCCAATCATGAGAACAATAGATGAGTACATGTAGTCATGGTGTTCGGATCAACCATAGTTTTCCCTTTCCTAACACCTGATTTCCATTGCCCAGACCTAAATAGGCTTCATATGTAGAGACATTCCGTAGGAAAATGAGCATTTGGGACATCGTGTGAACTAACATAGGCCAGTCTTTGCACCTTTTTATATCTAGGAAGAATATAAGAGGCAGATGGACCCAAAAGTTCTGAAGCATGCGTGTTATCCTCACCTCTGAGAACGCTTTAGTTGCTACAAAATGAGCAAGAGTCAGGACTGAACTCCAAAGTTCTCACTTTACAACTGAGGGTATGGAGAAGCAGAAAGGAAAAACAGAGGTGAACTTTACTTTTAGTGGAAGACAGGTTCTAGAAAGATTGCTGAAGCATGGTAGCCCAGACAAGGGGCCCTTGCATAACAAATCAAAAGCTGTCACTCTAAGAATCAAAACCAACAGAGTCTACAGGAAATGTACCAGAAAACCCAAACTCCTTGGGGCTTCAATGACTAGACTCTAAGGGGCCATGGGATCAGGTTTAAGCTGAATATAGTACCTTCTTGCATTTGGATGCCTTCCAGGGTCTTGAGTTCTTAGCAATCTAATTCTGTGTATTTCGGAGTTTTATCTCTTCACCCAAACCATGAAGCCTGTTCAGCCTGGGCTTCTTCTTGACTGGGATGTGGTTTGACAGGATACTACCAAGGAGTAGATTAAACTTGTAGCCACACCTTCACGGAGTCTCCCAAGTTTGCGTGTTTGAAGAGTGAGCGTACTTAATGGCCCGTGAACTCTTGGCAGCAAAGAGGCCATGATGAACCATCTGGGCTGGAATCATGTGTACCGATGCTGCCATGGCTAAGCCTGCCCTTTCCACATGGTGGGCAGAGAACTGGCAGGAACCTTCTCCTGCAGTGTGCCCTCAGAGGTGGTTTTCAATTGCAGGTGGAACCTCAAGGGACAAATCGGGAGCTGCTGAGAAGCAGGAAGAAATGCTAAGAGGGCCTCTCCTTTCAGCAGAGAGGACTGAGCTGGGATGGGTGGGAGATCAGGTGTGTGTGGCCCTCAGCACTGATTGACAAGTTAATCAGAAATAGAGTGGGGTGGAACCTACCAAGGATGCTCTTCCCCACAAGTGCTTAGCTTCTTCTCTGGCGATGGCCTTTTGGGTTAGCATATATACTGAGAGAGACCTAAAGGATGAAATATGGGGATTCCTTGCTGATAATGCATGTCACATTTATTTCTTACCACTCTTAAGGGTCATTCATTCACTTGGCAAACATCCTTCAGAGCCTCAGGGGATGCTAGTGTTTCCAACATCAGCACCACACTTGCTCTCATAGAAATTCTAATCTATAGAGAAAAGGGGAGTGTCACCTGTTAGATGTAGGTGATGAGTGGGTCTCCACGTGAAGGTAACTGGGCAGCCAGAGGGCATCAGCTCTGGTCAGGTACAGGATGGACCATGGGATCCAGTGTCAACTCTATCATTCCCACAAGAGTTCCTGCCTCCCTGTCTCTAATCAGAAGAACAAAAGGAGGCAAGCTGATGCTTGTAGACCAGGATATCCTTTCTCCCATCATTCCCATTTTCTCCATCCTTTCTTACAGCTCTGTTCTTTGCTTCCCTCCTACTTAAGAGTCTTTTGCTAGCTGTACATGTGAGCAGGTGAGGCTGGGGGATAAGTGATAAGAAGCCGAGCAAAAACTCACAATGAGACCAGAGTGAGAAGAGTTGGTTGTTACATTAAGGTCAGTTGGTGACTCCTTGGTCCTTAAAGACATGGTCAGAATTGTCACAGAATACCAAATCCATTCTACCACTTCCCAAGGCTGTGTTTATGTGCAGTCTTACCTCCTGCCCTCATGGGCCTTGAGTGTAGGTTCTGATCTATTCGGACTCAGCCCTTCATTAGAATGTTCTTGGAAACCATACTTCCAGGCATACTGACAAGTGTGGTAGGCTTCCTGATACTCTAAAGGGGGACAGAATGAAGGAGGACATCCACCCCACACATCAAAGCTCCATGCCTCATTGCTGTGTAGACACCTTTGGTTCCCCTTGATTATGGGATGTGACTGGGTTTCCCAGGACCTCCCAGCCATCCTCCCTTTCTGCCCTTCCTGCCAGCTTTAAGACGCACAAACAGCAAATTCTATCAACAACCACAGCATACCTATCCACACTTGCTCCTCCAGGCATTCCTCAAAGGGCTCTCTCCTCCCTAAGAAGAATTCACAAACCAGCTATTACAAAGACACCTTTTTGATCCCGTTACACATTATGAAATGTATAGAAATTTCGAGGTACTTTATGACCAAAGGACAATCTTGGGACCAGCAGGCAAGTACCTCCGCACACTTTTCACCACACACACACACTGTCTTCACACAAGGTAAATATCTGTGGAGGATTATGGACAGGTAAAGAGGCGGACCACTGATCCTGAACTTCTTTTGCAACTTTTGAGCTTCACTCATGTGAGTGACTTCCTCCAGTGCCAACTGTCCTTGGCATCTTGAGAGAAGGGAGGGATTGGCCTCACTGACCTATTCTAGGTGATATGAACTAACATATCAGATTTGCTAAGACAGAGCTATTCGCTGGAGCAAGTTGCTGATACAAAAGGAGTTGCAAACATTTCATTTGGCACCATCCCCTTCATGGATTAAGAACGTCCAAAAGATCCCCCACAGTCTACCTAGGGAGCTTTCCTTTCTTTTGGTAGGGGGAGCAATGATGGCGGAAGATATGGGAAATCCAGATAGGGTAATTGAAGCCCAGCAAGTAGTTACGCAGGAAATTAGAATACATTATTTAAATGTTAGCCATTGGTAGGAGTACGTTGAGTAATGAAAGCTAATATATTTTTTAATTTCTGTTTTCAATTACTGAAGTGTACATAGCCCTTATGTGACATTCTGATAGCTCAGGATATAAACTAAAAGGGTGGGTGAGCCTCCTTGTGTGTGTTGCCTCCCTGGTTTGGTCCCCCCTATAGTGGGACCTATATTAGCCACTATAAATCCATCTGGCCATCTCTGTATTAGGAAAGTTTAATGTTAATCCAACTGTGATGAACACGCATGTTCTCCAGCAGATTACTGTCCTTTCTACCCATATCACAGGGTGCCACACACATCTTTGCAGTCCCCACCCCACCCCAGGTCTTTATCTTTAAAATGTGTAGAGTGTACCTTCATATGACTATGATGATGTAGTTATCAACTCTACTATAGATGATTAATTTTTCTCATGTTTGACTTTTGCAAATAATTTTATAATGAAGAATGCATCTGTGTCTATGAACATAGAGAATACTAGATGAAATCACAGAGGTGGAATTGCTACATCAACATTATATTCATTAAGATAGATTTTAGAGAGACTTGGCAAGGTGGTGCTAAGGAGGCAATGGTAGGAGGATCAGGAGTTCAAGACCACCCTTGGCTACATAGTAAGTTCAAGACCAGCCTGGGCTATGTAAAACTTTATCTTAAAGAGGAGTTGTTAGTTAATTTAAAATTTGTATGTGTCTGTTATTGAGAGATAGCATCATATTGACTTCTGATGATACAGTCCCAACTTAAGAGAAGCCTACATAAGTATGTATTCATGGGAGAAAAAAAAAAGTTAAAAAAGTGTACAACAAAGGAAGTGAAGAAAATTGGAATGGAATTTAGGGTGTGTGGTGAGCCTTTGGCATTCAGCTGAGCTCTCAGCTCTG
The DNA here is from genome assembly GCA_019843815.1 of Montemys delectorum. Lineage (NCBI taxonomy): Eukaryota > Metazoa > Chordata > Mammalia > Rodentia > Muridae > Montemys > Montemys delectorum. Next base: position 7,314 of record JADRCD010200816.1, read on the forward strand.
CTGTACTGGCACACAGTTATGTTGGGCAAAGCCTGTTGCTACAGGTTGGGTCTTTTCTCTAGGACTGAAGCCATGGCTGGCAGACTGTACCCTCAGACATGTAGAAGATGTAAAGGAAAGAGACAGAAATGAAGAAAACCAGGCCGGTGTCTCAGTACACCCCTGGCTGCTACCCAGTGCTGCTGAAACCTAATACCTTGTTTCTTTTTCCTTCTGTAACTAATGAGCAGGATGACAAGTACTGGGCGAGGCGCAGAAAGAACAATATGGCGGCCAAGCGCTCCCGTGATGCCCGACGGCTGAAGGAGAACCAGATCGCGATCCGGGCCTCGTTCCTGGAGAAGGAGAACTCGGCCCTCCGCCAGGAGGTGGCTGATTTAAGGAAGGAGCTGGGCAAATGCAAGAACATACTTGCCAAGTACGAGGCCAGGCACGGGCCCCTGTAGGATGGCATTTTTGTGGGCTGGCTTTTGAATAGATGGACAGCTTGTTTCCTGTCTGGTAGCACCACACCCAAACCAACCTTTCTGACATCAGCACTTTACCAGAGGCATAAACGCAACTGACTCATATTTTGGTGTGCATCTGTGCGTATGTTTATATGTTTGTGTGTGTGTGTGTGTGTGTGTGTGTGTGTGTGTGTGTGTATGTTTATATGTGCTTATGGTCCCATGTGTGGTCAGAGGTGTACATGTGTGAGTGTGTGAATGTGTGTATTTCTTCACACTTGTCATTTAAAGATAGTCCTCTTGTCTTTTAGTTCCAAACAAGAAAGGTGCCATGTTTTTATTAGACCCTGGAGACCCCGGTGGGGTTTCCTCCCCTTCCTTCTTCCCTCCCGCCTCTTTCTGCCTTGCTCCGTGTTCCTGTGATCTTACTTTGCCAGGGTCTGCGTGGCTTCAGGAAGCAGGGCCCTGGATCTCAGTCATTAAGACCATAAGCTCTTGTTTCTGTTTCAACCATGAATTACCATGCTAAAAAGGTGCATAGCATACCCTAGCACTACGCTGCAGCTGAATTCCTTCATAGGTTGCCCCCGGCCCCTTCCCCTTTTCCTCCCTACCCTTCCTCATGTTTCCTTTCAGTTTTGGTGATAATCGTCTTCAAATTTAAAGTGCTGTTTAGATTTAGTAGATTCCCATATTTACTTCCTGCTACCTACTAAGTTTCCTTTTACTTCTACCAACCCCAGATAAGTACCATTATAGAACAGAGTGTGTTTTGCACTGTCTGTACCTAAAGCAATAATCCTAGTGTACGCTAGAGCATGCTGCCTGAGTATTAACTAGTGGACGTAGGACATTTTTCCCTACCTAGGAATTTCACTGTCTTTTAAAAATCAAAAATAAAGTAATGCATTTGCGCATGACCAGAATATTCTCAGGACAGGGAAGCAGAGGGCAATGGAAGGCCTAAGAACGAGGGGTTAATTTATCAGTATGTAAGCCAAAAAAAAAAAAAAAATGCATCTTGGAGAAGCCTTTGCCATGGGTGTGCTTCGTTCTGCTGTCTCCCCTTCCCACACCCAACTCATCCCCACTTTTCTAGCCCATTCATTTTTTCCATTTCCCTCTCGATATTCAAAACAATTGACTTAGGATTCAGTTCACCCACTTTTTTTTTGTAATATATATATTTTTGGGACGATATTTTGCTGTTTTTAGAAATCAGTTAATTAAGTTAAAAAGTTGCTGTTTTGTAAAGCCTCCCCCCACCCGCACCCCTTGACCCCTTGTGGTGTCCTTTTTGAATGCCTCACAAATGAATGACTCTGGAGCCCGTGTTTCTTATCCTCTGTTTGCTTTTGAACATATGTGCGCCTATCAAGTGGACTTCTGAAAAAAAAATGAATGTAAAAGACACTGGTGTATCTCAGAATGGGATGGTGTTGTCACAAACTGTGGTTTATCCAATCAATTTAAATGTTTACTATAGACCAAAAGGAGAGATTATTAAATTGTTTAATGTTTATACAGAGTAATTATAGGAAGTTCTTTTTTTGTACAGTATTTTTCAGATATAAATACTGACAATGTATTTTGGAAGACATATATTATATATAGAAAAGAGAAAAAAAGGAAAATTATTCCATGTTTTAAAATTATATAGCAAAGATATATATTCATCAATGCTGTTCAGAGGAGTGCTTGGGGGGTTTTGAAGTCTTTAATATTTTAAACCTATTACTGACACATCAGCATGTTTTCTGCTTAAAATTAAAATTTTATGACCATACTGAGGCTCGCTGTGACGAATCCTGCTCCAACGCTTTCTTGTTTCTTGCTAGGTCTCGGAAGGAAGTCAGTTAACGTCACCCAAAAGCACAAAATGGGTTTTAGTCAAATATTTATTGGATGATACAGTGTTTTTCAGGAAAAGCATCTGCCACATAAATGTTCACTTCAGAATTCGGAGTCACTGGAATGGAGTGTTGTTGCCAGAGCCCCAGATGATTTTCTTCTCTTTCGGCCTGTGCATCTCATGCCCTGTAAGGTTGACCTCGGTGCTATGTGTATGGCTCGGAGGAGTTGGATAGATGTTTTGACTTTAAAGATGGCTGTTGTTTTCTTTCACTGAGTTGTATAATGTCCAGAGAGTCTACTGTTTCTTCAAAGGCACATTTTGTGCTTGATTAAAATCCCCTTTCATCCATGGATGTTTTCCAGTCTCCTGCCTCCACAGTATCTGAATTTTCTGCAGATCCAGTGATAGTCTCCTCCCTCCCTCAGCCACTCCTCGGTCTAGTGTCACAGTTCTGGAAAACGAGGCCTGTAGGGTTTCTTCCCAGGTACCTGTTTTGTTTCAAGCCAGAGATCATGGTGAGAGATGAGAGAGGTGGGAGAATTAAAATACATTTTCCAAGTAAATTACTGATAAAAAAAATGTTTCAGCAATTTTGCATAGAACTGAATAAGAGACGATTCAGTAATAGCCATGGGACAACAGAGAGTTGGTCTGTTTGAAGACAAATAAAGAGGGTGATTGCAGAACTGTTCAAGGACAGTATTCACCCGAGCAAAGATGGATACATTTCAGCTTAAGCAGGGAAGTGCTCAAGTGTTGTACTGTGGACCACCCAAACTCATGGAACCATCCAGTAGTCCCTGAAGAAAAGCATACCTGGCCTTTCTTAGAATTGTTTTTACCAAATGAATATCACAAATGTTTTCTGCAGAAGACATAAAAAGATCATAATAAAACTTATTCTTTTGTATACCAGGAAAGGTTTTTTTTTTTTTTTTAAAAAAAAAAAAAAAATTCAAATTAGAACAAAACAAAACAAAACAAAACAAAACTCAAGACTTTGGAATCTCCACAGGTGCCTTATCTGTAGGTAATTATCACCCCCTCACCCCCAGGCTGGCCCCTCTTTGTCCATGGACTTAAACTAGATGAGGAAATGCCATTCAATGCCCTGAGAAGCTAGGACCCAGGGTCAGATGACTACAGCAGAGCACAGCCATTAGGAAGTTCCATTGTCAACTGTCACCATTTCAATGTAGGAATCTTTCAATGGTTAATTATTTGGTCATTCAAAATGCATCCAAGCTGTAGCATGCCCTGTCATTCAGCTGCATAGCACTTCCTGATCGGGTCACATGTTTCATTATTCAAGTATATTCTCAAAGAAAGTTAAAAAAAAAAAAAAAAAAGGAATGAGTTTCTCTCTGCTGATGCTCCCCTGAGGGCATGGGGAGCTGGGGGGAGGGGGGGTGGCGGCTATGGATGACAGTCTCCTACTCTGGAGGAACTTGTGCTATGGGCCATTCACAAACCACACCAGGCAAGGTTGGGCCAGGCCTTTGTCTCTAAATAGAACAGGCCTTGAAGGAAGCATCCTTTGAAGAAGAAGGGCCCTATATTTGAGAAGCGCATGATGAGAATCAGTCACCGGGTGAATGGGAAGCCAGATAAAAGAACCCAGACGTTCCTTCTAACCCATTAGCTTACTGTGGGAATTTACATTAAGTCTAAACATAGCCTTCGAAGGGCTACAGCATCAGCATCGTGTCTGGATGAGCTGGGGCGAGTTGTAAGTGGCAACATCTCTCCTGCCCAAGGATGAAACAACTGACGTTGTATAAAATACAAGTAATGCTTTGCTCTTTCTAAAAGTTTGTCTATTTTTGCCCTTAGCTTTCCTTTAGAAAAACTCAAACTTTGTCAGAATTAAGTAGTGAGATCCTCAGGCAATGGCCAACGGCTCTGTGGGTGTCCTGCCTCCACTGGGCAGTCTTGTTATCCCGCAGCTGACTGAGCTAAGCTGTGATGCCCTCCCTCCCTGTGGTCCCTACCTTCTTCTCTGGCTCTGATTGTACTTGGTTCCTACTGGGGGCTCTTGAATGCATCCCTTTGGGGAATCCAAATTCAACTCCAAGTGTTTGGTAAAACTAGTGTCAATAATAAATGAACAAAACTTGTAGGTCTTGATGGACTTTAGTAACTACAGTTAATGTGTTTTTGCCAAGACGTGTTCAGGGGAACGTGTGTTTGTGTATGGATGTTTAAGTGGCGACATAAAATCTGTAATTTTTTCAGCACCTCACCAGACATAACAATTAGGAATTATCCTTTTGACAACACCACGAAGATTGCATCTGTTAAACAGGTTCAAGTTAACAAGAGGTTAGTGTAATTGTACACCATGATATTGCTGGTATTTATGCTGTCAAGTCCAAAACTTCATTTGTTCTTCTAAATGTTTAATAAACTGAATTTTTTCCTTTTTTCATGTATTTTTTTTTTTTTGTGTGTGACCAGCTGGCTACCAATTGATTTTGTAACTGAGAGACCGTATACAGAGGTTTGCATTGATGATAATTATGCTGTCTAAATTAGTAATAAAGTATCATTTATTGATAATTTACATACTAAATACTTCACTATACACATGGAATATTTTAGGCCCAAAATAACAGAAAAGCATACAATGAAGTTACGATTGTTATACAACAGGAATTGGCAGGAATTGCTAACTAGGCAAGTTAAGAAGCTTACCTAAGGGGATGGAGAGCTGACTCAGTGGTTAAGAGCTCTGGCTGCTTTTCCAGAAGACCCAGGTTCGTTTCCCAACACCCACACGGCAGCCCACAACTACCTACAACTCCAGTTCCAGGGGATTTCATACCCTCTTCTGACCTTTGTGGGTGCAGACATTTATACAAGCAAAACTTACCAGTGCATGTAAGATAAAAATTTTAAAATAAAAATAAAAAGCATTCTTAAAGTGATGCTGATGGAAGTGACAGAGGTCACTACTGATCCGTTGAATATGTGCCATACAGACAGAGAGCTCAGAAGCTAGTCTGGATGTATGTTCTTGTAAGGTAAACAAAATCACCCAAGGACTTACTCTAGGGGTACAGATCAAGCAATTAGAAGCTGATTTGAGTTGGGACCCGGAAATCTGAAATATTTTTTTAATGCTCCCAGCTAACTCCCACATATGAGCAAGCTCAGATGACCCTTGAGATCTGACAGGGAATGATTCCAGAACCTCAGTGGTGACCAAAAATCTGTGACACTCAAGTCCTCTGTATAAAGTGATGTGGTGTTGCCATGTAGCCTATTAAGTCTAACTGATGCTATGTCACCTCTGAGGTGCCTCTACCTACTCTAGTGTAAAATGTTATGTAAGTAGATGTATCTATAGGCGATGATGTAGAGGGGAAAGCCTGTACGCATGCAGTGTACTGTCCCGGAACCAACTACGCAGCACACCAGAGTAACATCCAACTTGAGACTTCATCCAGTACTTATTCAAGCAGGTCCATTTACAGGAGAGAAAATTACATATAAAGGTTGCAAGAGTGACTTTAAATTTGGTCCTTGCACATGTGCTTCTTGGGAATGCTTTGTTCTCCAACAGCTCTACCAATTTGACAGCTGGTTAAAGTAAGCTAATCCCTGTGCACACTCAAGTTTGCCAAATGTTCCTCGAAAGCTAAGCAGACCAGTGCTGGAGTGAATGGCAGGTGCCTAAAGGCCTTTGTGTTCCTTCAATGTCCTTGGACTTCCCAGGTCTTGACCTTTCCACTGCCTTAATGATCAAATTCCCAGAGAGTCAATACAATACTTAGCCCTATAATTACCCTCTCCAGTCCCACCCTTGGGACAGCAATTTGACAGGACTTTAGTTCCTTATAACCAGTTCTGGCTAGCTAGTAACTTTATAATTAATGTTTCTGGATTGGAGTACTAATGTCATTTTTAATATTGTTTACATTACATAATATGCACATACATACACACACACATACACACACACACACACACAGAGAGAGAGAGAGAGAGAGAGAGAGAGAGAGAGAGAGAGAGAGCACTTGGCAGATCTGTAAATCACCAGCCAAGATGAGTTGCTCACTCATGCTGTCCAGACCCCACCCCTCTTCTTGGCCATTTCACTTGATAGATAGAAGCCTCTAGAAGGAACCTACTCAGAATTAGTGTCCTCTATCTGGCCTTTGAAAATCAAATGAGTAGCAGGAAGGATACAAGGAAACAGAGCCCATTTAGCCACTTTGTCCCTCGGGCTAGATCCCCTTGTAAGGTTTCTCTCTCAACTGTAACAGAGAATAGGAAGTAGATTAATACTCCAGCTGTATCCATACCTGTTTTGATTCGACCATGTAATGCTCATCACAGGCTAATGGTTTGAATTTGGTCACCAGCTGGTGATGCTATGCTTGGAGGTTTCAAAACCTCTGGGAGATGAGACCTAGAGGGAGGATGTACATCTCTGGGATGGATGCTTGGGAATACTGTTTCCACCTCCCCTTTGTCCCCCAACCCTACTCCTTCCTGTCTAACGTAAACTCCCCTCTCTGCCCCATGCTCCTCCTGCCATATCACAAGGACCAAATGACCATGGGCCAAATGCTCTGCAGCCATCATCCAAAATAATTGCTACCTTCTGTAAGGTTTTTTGTTTGTTTGTTCATTTTTGTTTTCTGTTATCTATCTGGTTACCCCAATAAGAAAAGTAACCCAGCATGCCTCTGTCTTGGTTAGTGTCAACTGTCACCTTGATGACTTAGAATCATCTGGGAGGTGAGTCTCTGGGCACACCTGTAAGGGATGCCTAAATTAGGTTAATTGAGATGGAAGACTCATCAAAAGTTGCAACCTTCCATGGGACAGGATCCTGGATCTTGAGCTGAGCAAGCATTCATCATTCTCAATTTCTTGACTATGGACACAATGTAGCCAGTTGCCCAAATCTCCCAGTGAATGTCCTACCATGGTAGACTGGACACTATGGATACAATGTGGTCAGTTGCCCAGAGCTCCTGTGAATGTCCTACCATGGTAGACAGAACCCTGACCTTGTGATAGTAGTAAACCCTTTCTGCCTAAGTGGCTATTGTCCGAATGTTATCGTAAGAACTGGCAAAATAACGAAGCTAGCTTCCTAACAATCATCACATGACCTTCCACGCCCCACTCCCCCACCCCCCACCCCGGGCCAAGACGAAGTGGCAAGCACTGTGGGCATTCCTGCCCCATCATCCCCAAAGGCACCCCGATTCATATAAGATTCTGCAAGTAAGCAGAGTATTTGTGTTTTTTGACTTGGGTTTTTTGTTTGTTTGTTTTGATTTTGCTAACATAGCTTCATCTCAGCTCTGTAACCTCTCCATTCAGAGCGCTGCCCCAAAAGCCTCTTCTATGAAGACCCCCCCCCCAAACCACTATGGAACTGAATTTCCAGGTATAAAAGACTGGATAGCAGCACCCTATGGTTGAACCTACTTGCCAATTGGGATCTGTGCAGTTTTCCTTGGAAGTAGAGGGTGGACTTTGAGCGTGAATCACCAGGCACAGAAACAATCCAGTTTTATTCCCCGGAAATCAGTTGTCTTTTCTCTTGTCAGGGTCCTGTGCCTCAAGAAGGGGTGAGAGAAGAGAGGGGGAGTAGATGGTCCTCCCATGAACCTCCAGGGAGGAAGCAGCACTGATGTGGGGGGAGGGGAGAAGGGAGCAGAGGAGAGAGCCTGCTTGCTCCCTTCCCTAGGATGAGGATCCCACCATGCCTGAATAAGACCTGCACAAGATGAACATTCTCTCACCTGGTTTTCTGCACTGCCCTTTCAGGACCCCTGGGCGGTGAGCAGAGCAGAACAAAGAAACAGGTTTCAGGATGGCAAGCCTTGACTGGAGGTCTGAGGAGTGGGACGGACTTGAGTGGCAATGGGACCTGACGTCTCTTTATTCCTAAAGGGGTGCATCTTGACCCAGCCTCCTTCCCTGTGGTGTGGAGGAGGCCACTTGTCATTCCCAGCCCTCTGAGCACACACTCTGATGTCCTCAGCCATCACTAAATAATCTACAGAATGAATGCCTGAAGCAGTTTGCTGGTTCCCTAGCCTGCACCCCAGAGCTTTTCCACCCACTACCCCTGAACTGGGAGAGTATGATTTGCAAAGGAGATGACAGTTTGGGGCTGACTTTATCTGAGACAGGCTTGCCTTTCCCAAAATGAACCTCTTTCACCTGGCATCTAGTTCTCCCTAATTTTTCTGCTCAGAACTTTGCTGGAAAAATGAATGTTCTTTGAGAAAGCTTCCTGACAGCACCCCTCGGAGTCTGCAGCTGCCTGCCTCCACCCAGGGCAGCACTGTAGAACCCTGCGACCCTTCTTCCAGGTCACCTTCTCCCACAGCTACAGACAGACCTAAGCAGAAGAGGAGACACAGAAGAGACTCATGAAAGAACTCTCAGAAGACCAAAGACTTTTCATCCTTTTGAATGATGATGACTCTTAGAAGTAGCGGGATATAATTTGAAAGAGGAGAGACAGGTGGGTGGATAGAAAGAAGAAGAGCCATTCCTTGGCCTCCCAGCTCCCGGTGGGAGCCTTGGATCTGAGATATTTGTGTGCTGAGAGTCCTTCTCCCTCTTAATATCATGGTCTTTCATCTCCCTTTTTTCCTTTCTCCTCTGCTCCCTGGCTTTCATACTTCCCTCCCTCTGTGTGCAGGGGAATAACTGCCCAGGGACAAGCGTTGGGGAATGGTCCCAGGGAAAGTGAGGACGGAATTCATGGCCCCAAGCAGAGGATAGGGACAGGTAAGAGAGCAAAGTCAAGATGACAGCCGAGACCTTCTGGCCCTCTAACAGTAACCTCAAGTACATGCCATGGTTTTGAGACCCATTCACCTAAACGTCAGTATAATTTCCCAGTTTCAAAGACTGATCCCAAGCCTCTCCTGGCATCATTAAACAATGTTTGATGCAGAAGGTGCACTTTCTGTGTTCCAGTTAGCAATTTTCTTCACTCTCCGGATGAGAAGTCTGTGGTCTTGTGAAGAAAGGCAACTTGCAGAATGCTATACACAGTTCCACAGTCACAGTAGAGCAGCCCCTGCTTTCCAGCCCACAGTGTTTAATGCAGGATCCTCTCTCTCTCTCTCCTCTGGCTGTTTTCCCATACTAGACCCAAGGCACAAAGCTGACCTGATTTTTATTATACAGATTGAGAAATAAGCACAGAAAGACCTTCATCTCTCTGTCCACTCTCTTCTAGGATGGAGTGTATGCTCTAAGTATCTAAATCCTGCCCACTCTTCACTGTAAATTGAAATTACTTTCTGGGAACTGTCCTGTCGTGTCCTATGTTGGCAGCGGTTGCTTCCACCTTAGAAGTTCACTCCATGTCCACTCAAGGACCTTTACATCATTCTCCTAGTGTGTAGAAAGTGCATCCATTCACCATGTAGCATGTCCCAAAATGTGCCAGCATCTCTGATGACAGAGTCTCCATGCCTGAGACTGTGATGGCGTCTAACCCTAACGACTTCATTATGTCATCATTTTGGAAAACAAACAAACAAACAACAGCAACAACAAAAATGTGTTTCTGTGTTTTCACATTGGTTGCAACGATTCTTTTTTAAAAAGAAGTACAACCTTCTTTGATTTTTACTAAGATTAAATAAGGAGACACAGCCAAGGATGGGGGGGTAGGGTGGGGGGGGGCTTAGTCAGTGAGGTGTTTTTCTTGCAAGGCTGAAGACCTGAGTTTGATCACCCAGAATATACTGCAAAATAGATAAAATAAACAATAAGTAAACATTTAAAAAGCTGGATGTGGTATTCTGTATTTGCAATCTCGGGGCTGGGAGAAGTGGAAATGAGTAGATCCCCATGACGTTTTTGGCCAGCTTCTTAGACTACTTGACAGGTCCCAGGACAAGAGACCCTGTCTCAAAAACCAACTAACCAACCACACAAACAAACAAACAAACAAAAAACCAAAGTAGATTAGACTTAAGGATCAACAGCTGACATTGCCCACTGATCTCTAAATCCATTCACACACATGTGCTTGTACACATGTGAACATACACACACATACACATGCACACGCACACACACACACATGAAACACAAAAACAAACATGGGAAAGAATCTAATCTTGGAGCACTGACATTTATTGATGCCTTCTTGGCATGTACAGCCTAATCCTAAGGAAACATCTCCTCAAGGGGTCATAGTAGGTGCACACCAAAGTCTGGTGGTAGGACGGGCCAGCCTTAAGTGTAGGTAGTAAGAGGCCTATGATTCAGATGTGATTTGTGGTTTGTTCTGTCTCGTTGAAATAGGATTTCATATATCCCAGACTGGCTCTTAATTACGTAGCTCAAGATGACACTGAAGTCTTCATAGTCTGGCCTCCATGTCCCAAGTGCGGGGAGTACAGGACTGTCACCATGACTAACTGGGAGTGATCTGAAATGAGATAATGTTACTATTCTTCATTATCCAACCATTTCATCTTTTCCCAGAATAAATGTATCCAAGTATTTTCAGAATACAATCGGAATTATGAAATGTCTGCTGAAGGTATGTTAGTGGAAAATTTTAGTTGTTGAAACTTGGAATGTTTCTAGACTAGACCCCGAGAGAAAACAAAGACATCAGGAGTATTGTTACTTGGAGGAATCTATTGGGAAATGGCATTTTAAAAAATGAATCACTGCAGATCTTAGAGACACATGATTATTCGAATTCTTTTTGGAAAATTCCTATTTGTAAACCTGTTGCTTTAGGTAAAAGAAAATTTTAGAAATTAGATTGTTGAAAGTTCTCCAACTGCCCACACATGAGGAAAGCTTGTTGTGAAAAAAAGCCATCCTGACTGTTGACTGAATACCCTAAAAAATGTGACTTTGACAGCCAGTGATTAACAAAGTTACTAATACAAGGTATAAACATAAATCTATAATAACATAATTTTGAGACAGGCTGATACACAAGCGTGAGTTTTTCTCTTTAAAAATAGACTAATGAGAGCTTGGGAAGTTAGCTGAATCAATAATGTGCATGCTGTGCAAGGATCTGTGTTCTTCCCCTGTGCCCAAAGAAAATACAAGTGTGCACTTGTGATCTCAGCACTGGGGGAACAGACAAGAGGATCCCTGGGCTCAATGGCCAGCCAGCCTCATCAGTGAACCCCAGGTGCCAGTGAGAAGCTGTCTCAAAAAAACAAGATGGATGGTTTCCTGAAGAAATGTACTAAAGGTTGGCTTCTGGCCTCTACACACAGGTACATGCATATGCACCCACATGTATACTAACATAGTAACACACATACATATAAAATACGCTAATAAGAAAGTTCTGGTAGTGTTACATGCCTGTAATCTCTGTTCCTTAAGAGTCTGAGGGAGAAGGATCAAAATAAGTTCCAACTAGCATCTGCTACACAGTGAGATAATACTGCCTTAAAAACAATGAACAAACAAAAATTAATGGGAATTTAAAAACATAGTGATAACTATTCTTTTCTTTCTAATTTATTAAATTTATTTTTCTACCCTGATTTTTCTTTTTAGATGACATTGGATAGAAGAATCAAATCATGGCTTTCTAGCCAATAATAATACTTTTTAAAAGTTGCATCATTACTACACCAGACAGGGGAGAGGAAGTTAAAAGCTTGCTGCCTCCCACGGAATGCTGGCTACTCCCCTGCTGTGGGGAATCCATTCTTTGACAAGATCTCCAACACCCCCACAGAAGTTTGGAAACAAAGTTCAAATAAGGTGGTATCTCTGGGAAGGAGGTGTGTTGCTTGAGGCTTTTTATTAAATTTTAAGTTCACTAGCTCTGGTCCCTTATCTGTTTCCCTAAGTCTGAAATGAGAGAGACACTTTCTGTGCTCAGAACTTCCTGTCACATGGTCGAAGATGTCTCCATGTTGACACTATTGACCTGCCTGCCTGCCTGCCTGTCTGTCTGCCTGTCTGTTCTTGTTCTTGTTCTTCTTATTGTTCTTGTTCTTCTTCTTGTTCTTCTTGTTCTTGTTCTTGTTCTT
>JADRCD010200817.1:0-10227 GCA_019843815.1 Montemys delectorum
AGAGGGAGCAGTAGGGGTGAATGTGATAGGAAACCGTTACAAACATGTATGACAACGCCATCACAAACCATTGTTATATATAAATAATACAGAAAGACGGGAGGGGGGTGGATCAGTGAGTAGAGAGCTTGCTGCACAGCCTGAGGGTCCGAGATGGGATCCCCAATACCCACGTGTGTAAAACCCAGCCATGGTGAACATACATATCTGTAACCCCAGCACAGGGAGGGGAGGAGACAGGGGGATTCCTGGAGCTCCCTGGCCAGCCTAGCAGAAACAGTGAGAGACCCTACTTCAAAAGGCAGGGCAGGGGAGCAATTAAGTTAGGTATTCCAATGAGCTCATACACATACACGCACATACACATGCACATACATGTGCGCGCACACACATGCATGCACACATACGCACGTGGGCGTTTGTTAATTTCCTGGGTACAGACAGAGATCAAATCATTAAGTCATGGCCACCATCGTATCTCAAGCTGAGGGCCAGGTGGAAAGAGTTACTACTGACGTTGGCTCTGCAGGCCAACAGCAGGACATCTGGGTAGAAATCTCAACCCAATAGACTTTAATACATTGACCGTCACTTGGTCTGAGCATCCACCCTGTGGGACCTGCAGACCATTTAGAGCTCTGATACTACTGCTTCACTTCAACTGATTAACTTAAAAACATAAAGACAAGCTCTGGGGTGTAGATTAGGGTTTACCTTGACCTGGGTGGGTTTTTTTTTTTTTTTTTTGTAAGTGCTCTTAGTCCAGACAGGATACGTAAAGCCAGTGGTGGAGATGTAGCCCAGGCAACCACAGTAAACTGCTTCAGTGAACAGCTGCACACTTTAAAACTTGTGTGCAGACAAGCCGTTGATGACTTTTAGCACTGAGGTTAGAGAGGAGGGCGCCAGGAAGACAGGGCCTCCCTCTGCCGCCTCCCAGTCCCAGGCCCCTTTCTGTTGCCCAGGGCCTGGGGCAAGAAGGTCGCCTTAAGGGTCGCTGGGCCTCCATCAGACACCATTGTGTTCGGCCACTCAGGAACTCTGCAACTCAACTTGAACACCTTAGCTGCGGCCCAGTTTTCTCATCTGTAAAATGCGACAAGGCTTAAAGGATACGCTGATCTGCGGATCTCAGGTGAACGTGCAGTGTCTGTGAAAACCGAACAGAACTCCAGCCTTTAGGCCAGACGGGCAAGCGGTAACTCACATGGGTTCAGTTACCATTGAACTGCTCGGAAGAAGAAATGTGCCTTCAAACAATTGCATCTTGATTCATTTTATTGTCCCCCCACCACACACACACATTTTCTTGTGTGTGGAGTGCGTGCGCGCGCGCGCGCGCGCGCGCGCGCGTGTGTGTGTGTGTGTGTGTGTGTGTGTGTGTGTGTGTGTGCTCGAGTGCACGTGCACGTTTGCATGTGTGCGTGAACTCTCCAGATATGCTGGTCAATACTTCTTGTCCACTGGACTGGAAATGGAGTTACTGTATAAACACGCTCTGAGCAGGTAACTCCCTAAGAGTGCTACCGGAACCGTGTAACCAAGGTGAGGAGACCTGTCCTGAACGGGCAGCATGAGCTGGACTGAGTGAAAAGGAGAACGTGAGCTGAGCACCAGCATCCGTCTCTCTGCTTCCTGACTGCGGATGCTGGGTACGCAGCTGCCTCAGGCTCCTGCTGCCATGGCTTCCCCATCATGATGGACTGTGCCCTCGAACTGTGAGCCAAAACATTTTCTCCTTCCCTCCCTCCCTTTCTTCTTCCCTCCCTCCCTTTCTCTCTCCTTCTTTCTCCCCATTCCTTCCTCCTGGTTTTTTTTGTTTTGTTTTGTTTTGTTTTGTTTTGTTTTTGCTACAGCGACAAGAAAAGCAACTAATGTTTCAAGGCCCTCCTCTGACCTGAGATCGCTGTGGCAGTTGCGTCTGAAGTTATACCATCCTCACCTGACTTTGGTTCAATCGTAAAGGCCTGATGAGACCGAAGCAACGTGATATGGAATTCAAAATCCACGGGACAGCTGCACTGCAAGGGGATCACATAGCTTTTACTGCAAAACAAGCACAAGAAGGAAATGGAACACACCACTGTCCTTAACTTTCTTACAATGAGCCTAGAAATGAGTAGAGACTCAGGAAGCGAAGCTAGCAGCAAGGAGTGTCATCCGACCCCACCTGGCCCTTCCTGTCTCTCACCAACAAAAAGATTTGCTTTAAAAGAGGCTGACCTGGCATCCAATTTGCTATGTGGCCAAGTGTCTGCGTTCAGTTTCCAGCTGCTGTGACAAAATGCCCCGACAGAAGCAAGTTAAGGGAGGATGGATTTGTTTCACAATGCCAGGTTGTTACCATTGCTGCAGAGAAACTGAGGCGGCAGGAACTTGAAGCAGCTACTCCCACTAAGAGCAGAGCAGAGGGCAGTGAAGTAATGCGTGCTTGCTCGTGGTCAGCTCTCTTGCTCCCTCTTACACAGTTCAGGATCCCGTGCCCAGGGGAAGTGGGCGGGTCTTCCCACATCAGTTAACATAATCAAGATAATCCCTCATGGACACACCCACTGGCCAATGTGATCCAGACAATCCCTCACTGGGACTCTTCTCTGGTGATTCTAGATTGTGTTAACACTTAACACTAACCATCACACCAGGGAAGATCTTGACTTTTTTGTTCTTCTTTCCTCTTGAGTGGTGGGATTGCAGGTGCGTGCAGCACCACCACATGCTACTCGTGCAGGGCTGGGGATGGGAACCCAGGGCTTTGTGCCTAAAGTAGGCACACAGTCTACCAAACGAGTTCCACCTCTCCTTCGCAATGGAGCCGGGGGCTCCGGCTCCATTGTAATCACTGTGGGTGGGGCTGGAGGACTGGGGCACTCTGCCTTCATGGGAAGCACCCATCTGACCTGCTTACTTGGGCGGACTTCGCCACCTCACGCTAGGCTTTATCCTCACCAGCAATGCCAGGGTTCCCTGGATTCTGGTGGAGACATATGTGTAGGAATTTTAGCGATATCCCAGATACACACACACACACACACACACACACACACACACACAGGTCAATAAATACTTGGTTTTCAATAACCATTTAGGAGATTATAAATGTGGCTTTTTAAAAAAAAATTACTTTTTTTTTTTTACAACCTTCCCTCATGGTCCTCCCTCCCACAACTTCTCATCTCATTCCTCCGCTGCCCTGCCTTCAAGAGGATGTCCACCCCCCCCACACACACACCCCTACTCCCCGCCAGGCCTCCCCACTCCCTGGAGCCTCAAGTCTCTTGAGGGTTAGGCTCCTCTTCTCTCACTGAGGCCAGACCAGGCAGTCCTCTGCTGTGTATGTGTCAGGGGCCTCAGACTAGTTCCTGTATGTTGCCTGGTTGGTGGCTCAGTGTCTGAGAGATCTCGGGGCTCCAGGTCTGTTGAGACTGCTGGCCTTCCTATGGGGTCGCCCTCTTCCTCAGCTTCTTACACCCTTTCCCTAATTCAACCATAGGGGTTCCTGACTTGAGTCCAGTGGTTGTGTGCAAGTATCTGCGTCTGTCTCAGTCAGCTGCTTGTTGGGCCTCTCAGAGGCCAGCTATGCTAGACTTCTGTCTAAAAGTGCACCATAGCATCAGTAATAGTGTCAGGCCTTGGAGCCTCCCATTGAGATAAATGTGGCTTTTAAAAGTATGTCCAAAATATTTATATTGGGCACTGAAATTCATTATCTTTTAGTAGTCTGTGAAATATCTGAAATAGTTCAAATATAAATATTTTTAAACAATTAAGATTTCTTTATTCATTACCAGGATCTATAAAATATTCCAAAGAAATAAAACATCACCAGTTGAGAATGCTTGTCTATCCCTGTTCTCTTCTTTGCAGGGGTGACCAGCACTAGATATCCTCTGCCTAAAATGTATGTGTATATATATTTTTTATTATTAAATTTATTTCTATCTATTTAAGAACATGGTTACATCTCATGCTTGGGAAGATGTGGCTGCAAGAGAGCAGGTGGCTGGTCACATCACATCTACAGTCGAGGAGGCAGCCGGTGTTGAATACTGGCCTTCAGCTCGCTCTCTCCTTTTTTTTTTATTAATCTGGGGCCCTACCACATAAGGCGGTACCACCTACATGCAGGATAGGTCTTTCTAGTTCAGTCACACCGCTCTGAAAATGCCCTCTCAGGCACACCCCTGTGTGCTTTCTAGGTGGCTCCGGACTGAAAGTCAAATTTGCCACGGCACTCGTGACCCCTCAAGAGCTGTGGTTGCCTTCACGGGACTTGCAGAAGGTGAGTCAGTCAACATCCCCGCCTGGATGGAAGCAGAGCCTGCAAAGCCCACTCCTGAAACAGAGGCTACCAGGAGAGACAGACATTTTCTGTCGGGGCCATGGTCCTTGGTAGGTTGCCCACGCTCTGCGGGTCAATACTACATCAATGAGCACACAGGCAACTGGGCTCAGTAGATTATATATTTTTAAAACTAGGACAGGACATGGAATTGGGAGGAAAATCTGGACTAGGGTGCACAGGGGAAGCTGGAAGAAGGATATGAACAAAATGTATTATATTCATGTATGACATTCTCTAAGAATGTTGGGGCTCCTATGAAGCAGCTGCTTCAGGGCTACAGTGCCCTCAGCCACTGGACCAAGAGGCAACTTGGCTCGGCCCTCCATCATAACCTGGTTGTCACTATCCTCTAATTGCCTCTGTCCCCAACTGGATGTGAAGCTCCAGGCTCAGGTCAGTGACATTTCCTGGCTTTCTTTCATTGGGCGAAGAGGAAGAGAACCTCAGTCCCCCCTCAACTTCAAGGCAAGGGCAGGTGCTGTAGGTCAGTGGTCTGTTTAGGCAACCTGGGCCCAGTTGAGTAATAGGTCTGAAACTCTGGAGCCCCAGTGGGTAATTTCTGCCTGCAAGGGATGGAAGGAATTTGGTCATGACTCCTGGAACCCTGGCTCCTTTTCAGTCACAACCTCTCACAACCCCCCACAGGAGATGTGTGTTTTATCACATAGACAATGCCCCAAGCTCCCAGCATTCTAGCTGGACCCAACCCCCAGTCATCTGACCATAGCCAGGCATGCCCCGCCCCACAGACAGATAGCTCCACCTCAAAATACAAGGGACAGTTTGACCCCTCCTCTCTCTCTTGCTCTTTGTCCTCTCTTGCCTTCTTCCTCTCTCGCTTCCTATTTTCCTTTCTTGCCCTCTCTTCCTCTCTTGCTTTCTACCTCTTCTTTCTCTCTCTTTCTCTCCTTCTCTTCTCCTTTCCTTCCTCTCCTTTCTTTCTCTCCACATGGCCAGTCTATTTTCCCTTTCCTATAATAAGATATCTCACAATTACGTACTGCTTCCTGTACTGGCTGGTTTTGTGTGTCAACTTGACACAGGCTGCAGTTATCACAGAGAAGGGAGCTTCAGTTGGGGAAGTGCCTCCATGAGATCCAGCTGTGGGGCATTTCCTCAATTACTGATCAAGGGGGTAGGGCCCCTTGTGGGTGGTGCCATCCCTAGGCTGGAAGTCTTGGGTTCTATAGGAGAGCAGACTGAGCAAGCCAGGGCAAGCAAACCAGTAAGGAACATCCCTCCATGGCCTCTGCATCAGCTCCTGCTTCCTGACCTGCTTGAGTTCCAGTCCTGACTTCCTCTGGTGATCAATATCAATGTAGAAGTGAGCTAAATAAATCCTTTCCTCCCCAACTTGCTTCTTGGTCATGATGTTTGTGCAGGAATAGAAACCTTGACTAAGACACCTCCTTTTAACTAATGTGTTGCACAGCCCCAACCTTTGGCAGCAGAGAGACCCAGGCCTTGGCAGCAGAAAGACATGGGCCCAACAAGGTGCTACTCCCTGGGATCAGTGAGATCATGCCTCCTTGATCCATGGGAAGGAACTCCACAGCCAGGAGCCCACTGCAGCCCCTGAGGCCACTACAACATCTGAGCCCACTGTAGCCTCTTTGCCCACTGCAGCCTCTGAGCTCATTGGAGCTCCTAAGCCCAATGCAGCCCCAGAACCTGCCTGGGGCCTGCCTGGAGTTTGATGCAGCTCTAGACCGTGCATGTTGTGCTTTTCCCTGTTCTGCTGAAAGGCATTGTCTGCTCGCTTCACCTGCACAGGCCTCTGGTGTTATGCTGCCCACTGACAGGTACGAGGAGTAGAAGAGGTTCTGGGCAGGATATACTCACTGTGTTCCCAGCCCCCGTGTGAGGGTGTGTGTGTGTGTGTGTGTGTGTGTGTGTGTGTGTGCGTGTGTGTTGTCCAGAGGTAGATGCCCGGTGTCTTTCTCTATTACTCTCCATTTTTTTGAGATAAGTGGGGGTCTCTTGTTGAACTTAGATCTTGACAATTCAGCTAGACTGGGTGACCAAAGAGCCACCTGCCTTTGCCTCCTCAGTTCTGGAATTACAGATGCAGGGTGCTCTACCTACCTTCCTACATGCATGCTAGGATCCTGAACTCGGGTCCTTCTGCTTGCCCAGCGATTGCCTTGCTAACTAGACGTCGCCTCCACCTTTCCCTGCTCCATTTGATGAAGGATATCAAGTGACTTTGATGGGATCTGTGCTGCAAGGGTTGCTCTTGACACTTGCCAGGCAACGTCCTGCTTGTAAGTGATTTCCACTGCTATTTACTTCCTCCCTCCCTCCTTCCCTCCTTCCTTCCCTCCCTCCCTCTTTCTCCCTTCCTGAAACACCGTCTCATGAGGCCAGGTTCCTCGCAGTCTTCCTGCGTAGCATGGATGACTTTCAACTACCATCCTTGTCCTCACCTCCCAGACGCTGGGATGACTGCGTGAGCCGCCCCAGTGGGGTTGTGTGGTCCTGGAGGTGGAACCCGGGACTTCCTGCCTTCTAAACAGGCACACTACCCACTGAACCAGACCTCCCCAGCCCCATGCTGCTGCTTCTTCTTGGTAAATGATGTTCCTTAGCTGTGACATTCCATGCTGTCAGGGTAGGTGCCTATCAACGCGAGAGTGCCCTGGTAGGCGACAAGGTGGCCCCAGGGTTCTGACCATGGCGCTTTTTGACATAAATCCTGGATAATGGTCACGTGGGAGCCTTTCTTCAGCCCAGTTTACGGGATTTTTCCACAAAAAACCTTTACAACCTGTCCTACCTTGGGCTCCGCTAGAGGTATCCAGCCAGAGCTCCCTGCAAAGCATCCTGGGTCTGCAGACAATGTACCGTGTCCGTGGGTGGCTGCGTTTTTAAGGTGGGACGCTTGGTCTTGACTGACAACTTGATGGGATTTATAGTCACCGTAAACAGAGACTGCTGGGCACGGCTGTGAGCGATTTTCTAGATTAGGTTCACTGGGGCGGGGAGACCCACCCTAAACATAAACATGGACGGCACCATCCCGTGGGCTGAGGCCCTGGACTGAATAAAAGAGAGACAGTGAGCCGAGCCCCAGCACCCATCTCTCTGCTTCCTGACTGTGGTGCCGTGTGACCAACCGCTTCGAGTCCCCGCGGCCGTGCCTTCCCACCATGAGGGATTGTGCCCTGGAACCGTGAGCTACAATAAACCATTTCTTATGTGGCTTTTTTTTTTTTTTTATCAGGTTTTCTTGTCGGTGTTGTCTCTTTTTGTCACAGCACCTACAGAAGTAGTGGCTGACTACACAAGGCTGTCTAAGGCCTTACCACCCTGAAGGCCCCCGGTCTTATCTAAAACAGAAGGCAGATCAGCCTAGCAGACACTTAGGAACTCCGTCCCTGCTCCATGTCAGCCATTCCACCCAAACTGGTTTGACTGAACTAACACAGGTTGTTACAGCAACGAGGCTGGCTCCCCCTCATGGAGATGTGAGCGGGGTGTGGGCAATGGCTCGTTGCTGTCCACATGTGGTCTCTGGGGATAAGGCAGGTGACTATGACTCACAGGTCAGCACCCTATCTGACGCTCAAGGCTCTTCTGATAAATGCCACATGGCTGTTTCTGAGCTGAAATACCACCCCCCCAAACTCTCTTGGGGTCCTTCCCATTGGTGATAAACGGCCCATTTTCAATGAACTCCTAAGCTCTGATAATTCTCAGAAAAGGTGTTGAGGTATTTGTTTAGTGATGATTGCCAGCAGCCAAGTTCCCGATGCACTTGCCAGCCCGGAAAAATAAACAGTTCCTGAAGGGAACCAAATTCCAAGCACCATGATTCAGAAAGGCGCCCGACTGATGCAAGTCGCCAGGTTGCAATGGAATCTGCACTCTGCTCTGGTCCCCTCTGGCTCCTTTATCAGTGCCAGGGCTGCAGGCATGGTGGGGCTGAACTGTAGCTCAGCAGCATTACCGTGATGACAAGTTGTTTGTTAGGTTTTTAAACATTTATTTACTTTTATTGTGCATTTGTGTATGTGCCCTGTCTAGATGCTCGGAACTAAACCTCGTGCTTGTTAATTTCTGAGCTAACTCTCCAGACTCTTATTTGCTTCTAAATGACTTGCTTTCAAGTGTGTGTGTGTGTGTGTGTGTTGATATTCACATGAGTGCTGGTCTCTGTGAGATCTCGTGGAGCTGGAGTTACAGGTGGTTGTAAACTGCCACATGTGGATGCTGGAACATGAACTTGGGGTCTCTGCTGCACACACTCTTAACCAATGAGCCATCTCTTTACTCCTTATGTGATGGTTGATCTCATTGCCAAGATGACACAATCTAGGATCATGTGGGAGGTTGGCTTTGAACTCAGAGACTTGGCTGCCTTTGCCTCCACAGTGCTGGGATTAAGGGCATGCACTACAATGCCTCTCGTTATGTAGATTTATCTTGATTATGTTAGTTAAGGAAAGGTGTCAGAAGGTTTCCTTGAGAGTCTGAGGGGGATTCTGAGCCACAGAAGAGCAGAAAACAAGCAAACAACCTTAGAGAAAGCAAGCCGAGCCCTGGCACACTTGGAACTGTGAGCCGCCCAGGCCCTTTCTCCCTCGAGTTGCTTCTGGTGGGGTATTTTATCACAGGATAGGGAACTGGGATGCTTACCATATGTGAGGCCCTGGGTTCAAACCCAGAACTAGAAGTTGTTTAGTGTCTGCTGAAAGTGGTGGTGCATATCTGTAATCCCAGCACTTGGGAGGCAGATGTAGGAGGATCAGGAGTTCAAAGCCAGCCTGGGAAACTTTTCTGAGACAGCATCTCAAATGAACAAATAAACCTCTTCAGCTTTGGAGACATGCTTAGCCGCCAGGTAAGAGTGCTGTCTACGCAAGCGTGAGGGCCCAAGTTCAAATACCTAGCGCCTGTCTAAAAATTTAGACAAGGCTTCAGGGTACCTAAAACTCTGTGCTGGTGACGGGTCAGTGGCCAGAGAATTTGGGGGCTTGGTGGCTGCCAGCTTAGCTCCAGCACCAGCGAGAGAGCCTGAGGAGACATATCAGGAAACCTCATATTCTCCTCTGGCCTCTGGACACATATGCCCACAAATGCACTCACACATAAATGCAAGCACACACATGTGCACACATACATACATGCATGCACACTCACTCATACACACACATACATGTACACAGAGACATACACACACATACATACACACACACATATGCACACATATAAACACACACACTTCTAAGCTAAATCCCTACTGATGAATTCTGACCTACAGTGAAGAAAAATACTTCATTCTTGTTCTTCCCTAGAAGCAAATAGGACCTTAAGTCAGAGTTCTCTAACTGACAAGCATCAGGCAATTAAAACAGAAAAGCAGGTGGAAGCCAGCTTTCTGGAAGATAATCTTAGCTTTTATCCTCCTGTCTCTACCACTCATTTTATCAGTTTCATTAGGACTGCATATAAAACTACATTAGATACTTCAAAAGAGTCACTCCCTTTAAAAAAAAAAGAAATGACAGCATAAACCTTTAAAATACTAAATTTCATCATCAGAAGAGAGCACACATTTACTTTATACAAAGAACACATGAGAGGGAAGGAGCTGGGAATGTGGCTACGTTGGTTAAGTGCCTGCCTAGCATGATGCCTGGGTTCCATCCCCAGCACGGCATAGACCAAGTGAGTTGGCACATGCATGCATGCAGTCCTAGCATCCAGGAGGCTCAAGGTCATCCTCTGCTACATAGTGAGTCTGATGTTAGCCTGGGCTACAGGAGACCCCACTGTAAGAAAGAAGGGGGAGGGACGGAGGAAGAAGGAGGAAGGAAGGAAGGAAGGAAGGAAGGAAGGAAGGAAGGAAGGAAGGAAGGAAAGAAGGAAGGAAGGAAGGAAGT
>JADRCD010200821.1:0-19022 GCA_019843815.1 Montemys delectorum
TGTACATATGCATAGGCATAGGCATAGCTACCTTGAAGATTTGTAAAATGTTTTGCGGTTTGTATTTGTTCCTCTGAGTACAAACCCTCTCATTAGAGCCTGATTGGCTAGGATGTCCTGTGTGGCTTAAACCCAGCTACTTGGATTTTCTACCTGTAGGGGAATTTGGAAATAGTGGTTCGAGGGCTCTCAAAAGTTGCTATGGTATCTAACAGTGGTTGGGGTGAAAGGGGCGGTGTCTATAAGGGACCACGTGTGGAATAATCACTGTCATTGCATGCATGGTCTTTCTCAGTTCCAATCCGTTTTTCCCCAAGATTTTATTTCTTCAACCCTTGCATCGATTGTGTCTTCTAAACCACATTTGTTTCTAATCTGTTCCTTTCTTTTCGAATTTGGAATGCATTTCTTCTGTTTGCTGCCAAGGCCTGACCAATATATATTGGATGTTAAAACAAAACAAAACAAAACAAAACAAAAACAAAAACACTCCCCGCACCCCAAAAAACCTGCTTTCAACACTGGGGAGATAGTGAGGAGGCAGTTGGCTTGTTGTACAGGTTGAGGATCTGAGTGAACCCACAGTGTCCCCTTAAAAATCTGGGCATAGTGCTGCATAGCTGTAATACTGGGGCCAGGGAAGTGGGAGGAGGGGTGTCTAGCCGGTCTAGTTGAATTGGTGAGTTCAAAGTTCAGTGAGAGAGTTCCTCAGGAAAAAGTGGAGACAATTGAAGAAGACGCCTGAGATGGACCCTGGCCTCCATATGTGCCTGCAGCCACAACGCGTAAACACATAGAAGAAAGCCACACAACATAGAAGTTACATTTGTTCTGGAACTTTGAAGGAACCTTTGTGAGAAAAGATAAAGCTGTGCTTTGGTTTTGTAGGGGAATAAAGGAGAGAAGCAGGGATCTGTGGGGTGAATCTGCTGGGATGTTCCAGAAGTGTCTTTTTTTTTTTTTTTTTTTTAACTTTTATTGCATTATGATGAGAAAAGTTACATGATTTCAATTTGTCTGAATTTGTTAACATTTAAAAACATTTTAAGTAAATAGAATTAAATCACATTCTTGTTTCCCTTTTGTACCCCAACTCCTCCCAGACACCTCCTCTTCAATACCTACAATATCTTTTTTGTCATATTCCTTACAATTTATAAAATATTATAACAATAAAAATGAGTATTATAAAAGTTGTTTGCTATAAAACAATCAATTTAACAGTGTTATGTAGATGCTTGTCTACAGCAATACTGCAAATACATACATTCTTCTCAGTATAAATTTCAGATAACTCCAAACATATTAACTGTATATTTCAAGATAATACATCACTACTAGTATTTTCTTAAATGAACCTAAATATGTAAAGTCTTTTTGTGTGCTTGTTTTGTATTTAGTAGAGTTTGAAATCCTGGCTCTTTCTGTGGTACAAGCCCAAAGTAAGAACAATTTTTAGACATTGGATTTCATTGTAATAAGGCTGTACTAGTCCAGAAGTGTCTTTTTAACAGTGCATCAATCCCGAGAGGGTAAGAGGCAGGACAAGCTATGAGTGGATGAGATGAGCTATGAGCTGATGAGCTGTCTCCATCTTGGCACTGACTCCTTAAAGGAGCCACTCTTAGAACAGGGAACAGAAGCTGCCTAGTGAGCTCAGAAAGAGATCTCCAGTCTAACTGGATGTACACTACTTCCTATTCACCGATCTATGCTTACCCCACAACCTACCAGCCCATTCCTGGGAAATACAATTGAGAGGGTGGAAGTTGGCCAACTCAGAGAAACACCTGGAGAGCAATGGCATCTTAGCATCTTTTTTTTTCCAATTATGTTTTTGATTCCCACAGGGAGTGGAAATTCCATAGAAGGCCTGGCAGGTGATCACCTTTGGGCTATGGACAAAGACCACATGTTTGTGCCACTGGTAAGCCACCTGTTTTTGTGTCTCAGCCAAACACAATAAGCTACCTATCTGAATAGAAGACACAATGAGTCATGAGCCCCAGAAACTCACTTTCGTGAGAAGGTGTGATCCATGCCTGTGCATATAATCTGGCCATGACCGCAAAATACCACTGCTGGCTTTCTGAGAGGTAATTCAACATCACGTCCCTCAGGGCTTGGGAGAATCTTCTCAAACTGCCAGCAGAAACCATAAACCATCAGGTTTACAGTGCCACCGACAGAATGCCAGCATCTCCCACAGCTGGGGACACCTAGCCACCTGGAGAGTCCCAGCTTCCTTCCTCCTTGCCTCTAGTACTTGGTCCTCAGCAGCTGTCGATACACCGAGTCGGTCTGATTAGAACTGGGAACAAAAGATTTTTGTTTGAAGCTGGAGATTTTTAAGATAGAGAAATGATGCCTGACAGGAAGCTTTCAGAGCACACACTGGAACCTTTGCTTTCCTGTTCCTCTATGTATTCTGCTAATGGCTGGATGAGAACTTTGATGTCAGGCTAGTGAGGAGTGGTTAAGCATACAATAGGCTGTTTGTTTAAGGAATTGGTCAGTTCCTCCACTCTCTGATAACTTTTCAGAACTTCCTACTACTTTGTAGTCATTTTATAAATTATAGAAAAGTTGCATGAATGGTACAGAGGACTCATATCCTCTATAAGCTTACTGGTTAAGGTGAATATTTTGTGAGATAATCTTTCTCTCTTTCCCATGTATGTGCATATATACAGATGCAAAGGTATTGTGTGGAAAGAAAAATCTGTAGCTGGAGTGACAAGCAGCCTAGGCACACTTTGGTACTGGAAACTTTGCACTTAAAGCTCATTGTTTAGGCGTGCAGTCTGGAAAGATTCTCAGCCACTGCATGTTTGCTGATATAGGAAACACCTCGGAATGGGAATCAAGACCCATCCTTAGTGATAGAAAAGTTGGATTAAAGGCCAAAGGCTTTCTTCCCAGTCCTCCAATCTGGATGCTTCCAGAACTCACTGTGTTGATCCCCACAGCATTTTTGCTTGTCTCCATATGACTGTTTCCCAAGAGGAACAGTGCATGGAAGGCAGACACTCGGTCTGACGTCACCAAGAGCCTCCAGTAGGTCAGAATGAATTCTTCCTTTGATATTTCGAGAAAAATAAAGACGAGTAAGAACTGTGCTGGTTTGGGCCATGGAGTGGTTTTCTGAGTCTTCCCTGTGTGGTCATGGTCAGGAAAGGAATTGTTTGCAGGACTGCCAGGCAGAATTTTTCTTCATTCACTGCGCTTTTCCTGTATGAATTTTCTTTTTATTTTTTATTACATATTTTCTTTAGTTACATTTCAAATGATATCTCCTTTCCTGGTTTCCTCTCTGGAAAAAAAACCCTATTCCCTCCCCCCACCCCCTGCTCACCACCCCACCCTCTCCTGCTTCCTGACCCTGGCATTCCCCTACACTGAGGCATAGAATCTTCACAGGACCAAGGACCTCTCCTCCCATTGATGACCGACTAGGCCATCCTCTGCTACATATGCAGCTGGGGTCATTATTCCCACCATGTGTACTCTTTGGTTGGTGGTTTAGTCCCTGGGAGCTCTGAGGGTACTAGTTAGTTCATATTGTTGTTCCTCCTAAGGGGCTGCAAACCCCTTCAGCTCCTTGGGTGCTTTCTCTAGCTACTTCATTAGGGACCCTGTGCTCAGTCCAATGGATGGTTGTGAGCCTTTACTTCTGTATTAGTCAGTGTATGCATTTTCTTAATAATTCAATTTGTCCTTCTTTGTGTGTGCATTTGTTTTTATCTCTCAGCTCACCTCTTTCTCCTTCCTGGGTTCTCTTCCCACAGCCATCTTTCCTCCTTTAAGAATGTGTTGATTGTTGGGACTGTCTTCCCAGGCCTTTCAGCTTTCTGTCTTGGCTCTTCTTGCATCATTTTTAAAAGCATCTTCCAAACCTATAGACAACAAAGCACACACTTCTTTCTTTTGTTGGTTTTGTTTTTAGACAGTTTTGCTATGTAGCACTGGCTGGCTCGGAACTCACTATGAAGACCAGGCTGGAGTTGAATTTGTGGGGATATTCCTGCATCTGTCTTTTTCATCACTGGGATTACAAGGTGACTACCACATCTGGCTCAAGCTATACTAATTTCTTCGTCATGACACTGAAAGACAATATGAAAGAGTCAGTACTGTGTTGGTTGGAACACCACTTAGCACCAGCCACTTTGACCCCATCTCTGAAAAGTTTGCCAAATATCCTCTCTGGAGTTCCTTCCTTCCTTCCTAATACCACAGTGACCTCCCCACCAGTGTGCACACATGCATTGATGTTGGGATGCACATATATATGTTTGGATGCACACATGCATGCATGCTGATTTTCATAGTCTTTTATCTGCATTTTGTCTTCAAGGAATTTAGCTGTGGGCCTTTCGGTATGCTCTGTGAATTGAGTTGGTTCTTAGTGAGACATAAGTTACTGGACAGAGGCTGAAATTTACCAATCCAGATAAAACATACAGAATCATTGACACATGAGCCTTTTAAATAGGAATTTGCTGGAATAAACATGATGTCTTAGGGAGAAGTTGGCACCACGATCAGCTAATTAAGGAGAAGGAAATAACGACACCTTTGGAAGGAATATAAGCTGCCACAGAATTCCACTTTATTCTTGGGAAACTGTGACTCTGACATAGCAAGATCCAGACAAAACATGGGTTTCAAGACCTTTGGGAGGGAGGAGCTATACACTCTCCATCCTGGCTGTTATCAGTGGAAGGATCAGGACTTGATCCCAGTTCTTGCCAATTTGCAGTCCAGACATTTGGAAATTATTTTTCCCTTAGAATTTTGCCTTAAAGTTACTATGAACATCTTTGTTTTTAACACTCACCCCACTTGATTGATATTGTTAGGAGTGCTGTTGATGATGGACATTTTTTTAACCCCTTGTGGTACCTCATTCCATTCAGGCTTCCTACACCCTAAACTTCTAATGAAAGGAGAATAAAAACTTTATTTTGAAGTTGAGAAGAAGTTTGCTGGCCTGGAAATTATTAAGTGGCTTGTCTCCTGCTTATGTGATTGGCAATTATTTATATAAAGGTAGTTGATAGTAGTGTGTTTTCTCCAGCAGATGTAAGTCTGCTATAATTTCAGCTCATTGCTCTATATTTGTATGCTTTTAAAGGTTTGGGCAAATCCAAGCAGACTGCAGCAAGCTGTAAGTGGTCTCATTAAGTACTACAACAATTTCAAGGGCATTAAGAAACTATAAATCCAGGATTCAAAAACAGAACGTGAAGCAAAGAGGGAATTTGGTCATGTGGTCCACCTCCCTCTGAAGGTGCAGAGGCCCACTGGGGCCAAGTGAGGCTTCTGACTCAGGCCTCTTTACCTGCTAGAAAGCCGATGCAGAATAAATCAACTTCTGACACTGGGAAGGAGAAATGGCTTTTTCAAAGTTGAGAAGTTTATTTTCATTCTCAGTTTTTCTTTGGACCAAGAGTTAGTCATGTTTGCTGTTAGAAGGCAAGAGACATGGACCATGGCCACTAAACATGAGCATTTGCTGTGCAAAGTTTTCTGGTTTAACAAGAAATCACATCCTTGATTTCATATTGAGAGTTAAATCTTCTCATGACTTGGCGTGTATGGCTAGATATCTACAAACACCTGATACCTATGAAAATAGGGGAAGGGGGAGATCTCTAGGAAAAACATAGGTATCAGAGTGCTTATCTTTCAAATGCAATGATTCTAGAAATTCTACAGGATTAGACTGATGTTCAAGTCCAAAGAAAATCTTTACACTGTTCTATTTATAAATGTGAAAAGAACCATATGAAATTGCCCCCTGTTTTTGTAGGTAAAAATCATCAAATAGTGGCAGCCTTCACAGTTCAGGCTAAGATTATGTAATGCAATCTTAGCAGACTGGAATGTGAACATACGTTTCTGGTGACCATAGATCCACCCCTGTGCTGGCTCCTTAAGAGTGACTTGAAACAAAACATTGTATGAGGACCAGAAAGATGGCTCAGCAGGTAAGGCACCTGCCCTGCTGCCAAGCCCAAATCCAACCCCCATATCCTACATGGTGGAAGGAGAGAACTGACTCTGTAAAATACACACACACACACACACACACACACACACACACACACACACAGATGCACTCGCACATGCACACATGTACATGTACACACAAACTTGCACACGCACACTAAATTAGAATACAATAAAAATGTCTAAAGTAACAATGCATAAAAAAGATTATACTAGTCTGCTTTTTTCATTGTTTAGTTAAATAGGAAATTTAACTACTGTTTCCCTATTTACAGTGTTTTGAGGTTTTGTTTACTTATTGTGAGGTAGAGTCTCACTTTGTAGCTGAGACTGGACTAGAACTTACCACATAGCCCATACAGGCTTGGAACCTGCAGCAAGCCTTCTGTCTTAGTCTCTAAAGTGTTGGGGTTATAGGTGTGCACTCCACATCCCACCTGAGTACATGTTTTGTAGTCTCAGCAAAGCTCTGTTTCTCCAGAGTGCTTTTGTGGTACAGCAGGGAGGCAATCCTCTCCTCCTGGGATGCTGGAGTTACCCTGTAGGCAGCCGTCTCTACAGCCTTCATGTGTCATGCCCTCCTGCGACTCTGCTCTGAGGGCCACTGGATTGTGCTCTGTGCGTGCTTCAACACTTCTTGCTACATACTCATAGTGGGAGTGACATGCTGCCAACTGTGGTGGATGGTTTGTGAGAAACCTGTAAGACCTTTCTATTACACAAAAGTGTTAAGCCAGTTATTGAGGGAAGTGACACAGAAACAAAGCCATTGAAGAAGAGAAGTGATAAAGTAAAAGTTATAGTCTTGCCAAACCTTGGATAATGTCAGAAATAAACTTCCTCTCTCTGGAGGGGAGAAACCAAAGCTCATCATGCAGCAATGGTTGCTGACATCACCCCAGCCCAGCCTTCTGGATTAATGGCTTAAAGTGCTGGTTCCAGGAGCTCGAAACAGTCTCATGGGGTCAAGAAAGCAGGTGAGTTACAGAGTGACACAGAAAGCTGATTCAGTCCCTGGCTTTGTGGAAAAGTGCAAGTGTTTGGTAAGTCGAGACTGGGCCTTGACTCAGGTGTTGCAGTGCTTAGAACGCAAAGTGTCAGAATGTGTCACTGATCAGAATCCTCATCTGAGCCAACTCTTCCTATTGGTTGTTGACCTCAAAGCCTGCCCTCTATCAGCCAGTCAAAGACCTCCGCATCCTAGGCATGATCCATGTCCTGGAGATGTACAATCACAAGTGAAGATGTCGGGGCAGCTGCTATTTACTTACTAAACTGGATTAGACCTTTTCCATTATAGCAGAAACACAACACAGCATATCAAAGACATAAGAACAGGCTGCAGGGAGTCTGTCTCCACGTGCTCCCTGACTGCAGGGTGTCTGTCTCCACGTGCTTCCTGCACTACAGTCATGGACATCTTGTTTTCATGAGATATCTAGGTTACATGAATAATACACTGGGAGATGTGGGTGACTTCTTACAAACATTATTTTTGGTAGTTCCAGAAACCGAACCCAGAGGAACATATATGTTTTGAACACTTGACTGTTACCATGGGCATGGGAGGCGCCCTATAGTCAATACCTGAGCACCTTCCCAGGAGAAATCAAGACTGGGATCTGTATGTTCTGGGCCAGTTCTGCTAAGATTTTTAACCTTTTTGATACTGTCACTCAAAGATATTTTATATTCTTTTCCTTTTTCTATTTATCTGATTTGACTCCACTCCACTTTGTGGTGTTGGCTGGGTTTTTGGGTTGAGTCAAATTTTCCATACAACCCCAAACGCCTTTCTTCTCCCTTTGAGAATGTTCCTTAAATCAAGAGAGCCAAAGAGGGGCATGTATTAACCTGCCTGGGAAGCAAGCCTGTGGCTTCTCCTTCGCCTCCTTCTTGCCCCTCTTTTAATAAAACTAATAACTAGAGCTTTCAGCTGGAGTAATGGCGACGTTATAAGTGGGTGTGAAGACCCATGGAGCTACTTAATCCTGCTTGGGCTTACTGCTGGCTCCCTTGCCTAACACTCTTTAATTGATGGAGCAGGCATGCTGGTGTTTGGAGATGAACCCATACATGCCTGGATTTACAGGGCTGAGGCTGAGTCTAGACTTGTCAGCCAGCAGGGCTGCAGGAGGGTCCCCTTCTGGTGGAGCTGGGCTGCTGCTGAGCAGTTCCTTCAGGGAGAAAAATCAGTTTGCAAAGGGCAGTTCAGTCCGCTGAACCGCAGCTCTGTGTCCTCGGATATGCCAGATGCAGAACCAATGTAATTATCTGGGTAAATCAAACCACAGATTGTTTCAAACGCTAAGGTCACTCTGAAAGATTATTGACTGAGAGCCCATGCATTTCCCTTTCTTGACATTAGTTTCCTGTTCCTTCAAACCACATTTCTGCCAGATCTATCCCCCCACCCACTACCTCTTTCCTAAAAGTGTGTGATCTACTGATTTCTTTCCTGAAACCTTTTGAGGCATGTGAATTTGGGAGCTTGCTGCTTGCATGTGAATAAATGTGATCTCCTTTCAACACAGCCTAAAATGAGGGAGCCTGGCATGCTACCTCTTAGATATAGGAAAGGAGTGAGGGGAAGAAAATAAAAAGAGGAAAAAAGAGGAAGTAGAACTCATGTTTGTTGAGGAATTTGCCTTGAACCAGACATTCTGCTTGGTGGTTTTCTTTGTTGAGGAATCACCATGAATCAGCCATTTTGCTTGGTGTTGTAGGAGCCTCATCTCTTAGTGACCACTGGCATATCATTTCACCTTCAGTCTAGACTGAGGAGACACAACATCATGTTCTCAGTCCTCTACCAGATGGAATTCTTTGGATCAAACTCCATCTGGAGAAAAAAAGAAATTTAAACTACAGCAATTATGAGCAAAACAAGCCCTTGCAGTACCTTTTATATATACCTAATGACCTTAATAGTTTATGAAGGCAGTGTATCAGGGTATGAGGAGGAAGAAAGGCTTGAATTCAATTGAGAAGTTTGTGCTCATTAGCCATGCAAGTTACTCAACACTATCCTTCTGGTTGTGCATTGGCATAATGGGTATGAGAGAGTAGTTTGTGAAAATTAGCACTACGTAAGTGGTAGGTGCTTTTTAATTATGAACTATCTGGGTCAGTGCACAAGCAGGCACCTGGAATACAGTTCCTAGAATACAGAGCCATGAGCAAGGTTACAAAACCAGAGACATTGTAGGCTAAGACAATTCATATGTGGAAAGGACAATGTAGTCCTAGACTTTCCTCAGCCTCAGATTCCTCCTTTCCCATCTACCTCCTACCTCACAACCTATAAGATGTTGTTTGGCTACCGTGATGGAGTTTATTTACTTATCACCCTAAATAATCTTTTGTTGTATCATTGTGCTTCATCACATCCTTATTACTGTGTCAAATAGCTGACAAGAATCAACTGAAGGGGGTGGGAGGGAGTGGGAGTTTACTTTGGTTCTGGTTTGAAGGTGCAGTGCATTCTAGTGAGGAAGGTAGAGCTCTGGTTTGAGCTTTCTATCTATAAGCACAGTTCTTGGTATAGTGGTAAGTTCTTCAGATCTCAGCCCATTCTCCATCGGTAATGGTGCCATTCCCTATTCCCTACTACTTCCAGCATCAGGGTCCAGTTTTCTGGGACAATTCTATGTCTCAGTGCTGAAGTAATCACCTAAGAAAACATGTGACACTTTGGTTTCATAGTCTTTGTTCTCATCTTCCATCCAAATGCCCCACATCTTCTGGTCTTTGTCACTTCTTGATGGACATAGATCAAAATTGAGTCTGGGCAGAACCTGTGAGCATTGTGCGAGGGTGACTACCTGTATTAGGCAATGTTGCACGCACCACAGAGTGACAGTCACTCCTGTGTTCACAATTAAAACTCACTAACAGACTAGTGGGGGGACCTGAAGAGAATATTCCCGTTGACCATAAGACAAACTGCCATGTTACAGAGAGAACTGTGTGGTGCCTCTAGAATCTGAGAGTGACCTTGAACACCAACAAGCTGAAAACTAGGGATCTTAGACCTACAAGGAACTGATTCCTACCAACCATTAGTGAGGCCAGAAGAGCATGCAGAGTCTCAGATGACACCACAGTCTCAGCTGATAGCCCATTCCAGACTGTTAAGACTATGAGCAGAAGACCCAGTTAAAATGCCACAGGCTCATGACCCATGAAAACTGCCAAGTAATAAGTTGGGTTGACTATTTCAAAACTCAGTACAATTTGTGGGAATAGCTGTAGAAAATTCATAAACTACCTAACAGAGCTGTCCGATTCTGGAGGTTTCTTACTAGGAGGGTTTTGTTTACTGACTCAATCTTATTATCCATTATTCTATTTTGGTCTAGTTTCCTGTTGCTTCATGACTCAGTTTGGGTAGGTTGCACGCAAGAAGGCCAAGTCTAGAACCAGACTTTAAAGAACCATTGGTAAATTCTCTTGAACGCTTCCTCAAATGAAAGAAGATGAAGCACCTCAAGACTTGTGTTACAGAGTCAGCATTGCTTCCATACCAGAGCCAGATGAAGGCTATACAGGAAAAGGAAGCACAGGCCAGTGGCCTCCAGTCAACAGAGAAGCAAAACTGTGATCAGAGACGGTAAACTAGTGGCAATCAAGTCCAGCAGCAGGCTTAGCCTCTGCTGCATTGTTCCTGTGGCAGGCTGAGCTTTGAAGATGTTCCTTGGAGGCTTTTTAATAGAAACTTGGTTCCTGGTGGTAATTGGGCCATCAATGGATACCAACTTTGAAGCAATGAATGTTGCTGTCATTATGTTGGAACACAGTTGGTTAGTTTCTTTGAGAGACAGTTGTCATCAAAAGAGCAAGAGTGGTCCCCAAACCTCTCTTTCCTGCCTTATCTTGTGTTAACTTCTGCATATACAGCTGTTACTACAATTATCTTATGGTAGACAGATGAGTCTGGGCCTTTAACGATACATCTGACAAAAGAAACTTAAGATTAAAAGGGGTTATTCTAGATCATGGTTTTTAGTCCATCATTTAGGCCAGGAAGGGAGCAGAGAAGATTGGACCAGTCTGTGTACACCCTGACTGTGAGCTCTGTGGAGTGTGATTTCCCTCCCATCTGGACTGTCTGTGAGCTCTGTGAGGTGTCATATCCCTCCCATCCTGATTGTAAGCTGACAGGTGCCCTGTCCCTTCCCATCAGTTTGTCTTTTCTGGTCTTTTATTTCTTTGGAAGTGAATTCTGGTCATTCCTCCAGAGTTCTACTCTGTGTTGTGTCCCCCCCAGCTCCCCCTGCTCTCACTCCACCAGAGTTCTACTCTGTGTTATGCCCCCCTCCCCCAGTTCCCCCTGCTCTCACTCCTCCTTCAGGTATTTTTTTACTCCTTTTCCTCCAGGTATTTTTTACTCCTTTTGTGGGTTTTCAAAGCTCATTATTTGTTTATTTGTTTATTTACCTACTTACTCTGACTGTCTCCTTAGCCAGGTCACACATAGTCATCTCTAGTCTCCACCATCTTACCTCAGCATCTCCAGCAGCTTTTCTTCACCTAGTGTCTTCAATATCAGACTACACATACTCAGAAAGGTGTGCATAGCACTAGCTGCTTTGCCACAGGCTCCTGGGTTTCAATGGGATCTATATCATAGCATCTTGGGGCATAGATGTGTCCTACCAAGGTTTCCAAAATAATTCCTCTTTCTTGTACATTCCATCAGCATATCTTCAGAAGAATTTTCTCTGTGGAATATAGAGGTGACCAAGTTTCTACAGACAAAGTTATGAGCAATTTTAAGTGGTGAAACAGAACTTAAAAGAACTTTTCAAGTTAGAAACACAAAGGTTCTAGTGTCTTTAAAAACCAGCTAGATGACAGCGACAATGATAATGAAGTTTTCTTCACACTAGTGATTATACCCAAGGGCTGACAAGATGGCTCAGTTGTTGAAGGCTCTAGCTCTAAGCCTGAGAACTTGTATTCAGTCCCTGAAACCCACACAAGGGAGAGAGACCCATCTCTCAAAAATTGTTGTCTGACCTCCACATGAGGGCTGAGGCATGAACAAGCCCTTATCAACCCACACTGGATAAAATAAAATCCAGGGGATGTATTGATTTGTCCAACAAAGAAAACACATCTGTAACAACCCCAACTTGGGTCACCAACATGTGACCCAAACTTTCCTTTTTCACAACCCACCTGTCCCCTGCTCAGGGTGAGGAAGTATCTGAAGAAGAACACATTAGGATTTACCAACCGGTATCACCCAAGCCCTTGATGGTGCTGTGACTCTTTATATGCCCCCCCCAAATGGAGCACTTCTCTGGAGGACATAATAGGTCTTTCTATTTGGCCTCCATTCCCATGACCATGCCTGTTTCATAGGTGGGAAAGCCAATATGAAGTCTCAGCTAGTTGTCAAATATGTATGTGGCAACTACATTTGCTGAATTTTTAAAAATAAATATGAGATCATTTAGGCCCTGTGGTTGTACACATGGAGGCAGACTCAGCTAAAGTGACAGATCTTTGACTTTACCAGTTGTTGTTCAGAATGGAGAGCCATACTGATGGTTGGTTGTCTCATGAATTGCCCATGGAATGCTCAGGGTAAGCATTTAATAATTTCTCCTAAATCTTTTTTTGAGTACTCAGTTCCTCTGATAGACATGTGAAGTCTTTTTTTCTTTTCCTGGTTCCCAGACTATAATCCAGGGCCTGACATGCACTAAGCAAGTATTCTACCACTCAGATTTTTGAAGAAGAAAATTAAAATACAAAGCTGGAGTTGTATTTCAGTTGGCAAAGTGTTTGTCTACATCCACAAAGCCCCATGTTTGTTCTCAGCATAACAGCAGGGCTTGGTGGCATACATCTCAGGGCTTGGGAGGCAGAAGCAGGAGAATCTCTGGTTCAAGATCTTCCTTGGCCACATAGCAAATTGAAAGCCAACTTCGGACATATGATACTTTGGCTCAGAAATATGAAGTGAAATAAAACTTTCAGTATATATGAAGTGGAATGTTGGCTTCTTTCAGATGCAGGCATCTCCAAGCTGCCTTTGTCTGATGTCTTCACATCTACCCTGATGTTTCTATGTTTTTCACCCAAGGCAAGTTTCTTTTTCAAGATGTAGTGAACAGTTATGAAAGTCTGAACTCTTCAACTCACACCACCCACTCCCAGCCCTCCACGCTGTGCCGCACAGGCTTTTCTGCTTCCTTTCTTCTGTGAAATGTATATTGTTACCTCCCCTTACTCTCATGCTCTTTAGTTGATGCTTGAAAATTAAACCCACAAGGATCAATTGGATAAATGATTTTTTACATAAACATATGGAAGTATTCAGAAGGGAAAAGGGAGCAAGGGCTCAAACCACAGAAGTGTACATGTCGTCTTAACAGAGACATAGCCTGAAAACACCGGGAGACATGCTTAAGTTTCTAGGGACACTAATTTGCAAATGGTAAATATATAAGGGCTGTGGATAATTGAGTCACTTGGTAAGACTGTTAATATTCACTGAATCCAGCATCTTCTTTAGTAAGCCATCCCTACCTTTCTGGCATGGAAGGGAGGCTCCATCACAGACAGAAATCTGTATCATTTTCAGGCTGAAAGTGGGAAGCTAAGAGCTTCATCTGAGTCTGTTGTTTGCCCAGCTGACCAGACCAGAATAATTCTTGTGCCAAAGTAATATATTGGTTGGCATACTCTGATCCCCTTGAGTGGGATCCATTTTTCTTCTAATCCACAAGAGTCAATGGGAAACAGTACGGTAAGATGCTCACTAGGAATGGCAAAGGAATGTCACCCATATTAAAATACCTTATTAAAGCACACATTAGGCTTTGTTTTGAATTTGATAGGCTGTGTGCTTCTTAAGATCGAGGAAGTGTTTTTTCTTCCTAGTGCCTTGTAATTTTGGCACACTAATTAAATTGTATTTGAACTCATAGCATGGATGTGTGAGTGGGATGTAAACTAATGTTGTTATCAGTGACAAGCTTGTGTTTCATTGTGAAATTATGCTGATCATCCTGGGTAGATATTGACCAGCAGCTACTATGAACTTGTAAAGGTTTTCTAGGTAGTTAAGCAGAGTAGGGCTCTTTGGGGAGAAAGAAAAGAAAATCTAGAGACACTGGCACCAATTATGTGAAGAGTTGTCAGAGTACTATGACAGGAAGACTGACATCCCTGGCCTTTGGAGAATAGGCCTCAGAGTCAACATTAATAATTTTAATGATTACTTGTTTGAAGTCTGAGCTCCTAGGAATGATTCACCTCAAGCTTGTTTGAATGTATTAATGTTTTTCTTTGCTTCTGGCAATTTATTTTTTGAAATTTCTTTCTTAAGATCCAGCTGGGAAGCTGGTAGGTAAGAGCACAGCTGGTCAGAGCTGTGATATCTAAGGGGAATGGTGGAAATAGGCTCTTCTGCTGTATGTGCTGATTCCCACCTTCCTGATGCCTTCTCCTAGAGTGGATCCATCTCTAACATAGAAAAAAAACTCCAAAATGTCTGGTTCAAAGAGAAGGATGGGGAAGAAATATAGCCTGGGACATGTAGAGCCACAAGCATCACAACTGAGTATAACTTCAAAATACTGGTTGACCAGTTGGCAGAAGAAACTGCTGTCAGGAAATAGATCTACGTTTCTTCTCTACAGTGTTCTTATAGTCAATTCTAGTTTCTCCTTCTTTTATTCTTCTCTGCTTCTCAATATTCCATTTTAAGCTTCCTTGACAATAGAGAACAATCATTTAACCCTATGCTCTTCTATAAATGCAATTTTCATGTTCATTCAGGTTAAATCGTTAATGAAATATACACACATGCACTTCTTAAAGGTAAGCATTTGGGGTGGAGACGTGCTAAAAGCTTGTAGCATTCTTACAGAGGACCCAGGTTTGGTTCCCAGCAACCACATTGGCAGCTTACAATTGCCTGTGACCCTAGCTCCAGGGGAATCCATTGCCTCTGGCTCCCAGTGACAATTGAATTCACATGCGACTGCCTCCTCACACCTAGCCAGACACTTAATCCACAAAATAAAATTATGTCTTTAAAGGGCAAACATTATAGACAACTATGCAATACAAAGTATTCTTTTCCTCGCTTTCTTAGCTCCTCTCACTGTGCCCTCATCCCAATCCCTCTTCAATCCTCAACATCTTTATAATTTCTGCAATATCTTTGGTGTTGAACTAAATGAAAAATAAACAAAAACAACATGTTTCATACTATCTCCCAATCATCTTTTCAGGCCCTCATTTTTATAGTTATATTACCACTTTTGACAATAAGTACTGGTTAAGTGGATGGTTAAGTGGATACTGCCCCCACCCCACTAACAGTGACAGCCTGGTTTCTAAACCAATGGAAGCCAGTCTTCCCTCTGCCCAAATAGAGTTTCTGGGCTGAATAAATAGGATTCTTATTGGTAACCACCTCTCCATGCCCCGGAGTTGTATGTTTGTGTCTTTCTCAGAAGTCTCTGAGCTTTAACAGGTCTCAGGCATTAGCTGAAGGAGTCCCAGTGCAGGGGCTTTGCAACATTGAAGCTCACACTAAGTTCTTCTGGGGGGTGGACCCTGCAGCGCCTTGGTAATCTGCAATTTGGGGCTGAGCTCACGTGTAGTTGCCCTGGGTCATCGGCTGTTTTTATTATGTCTGTCTTCTGAGCCTTTCTCTTTGGCTGTTGTTGGACATATCAAAACAAAATATCTCCAGGAAAAAAAATCAAAGAACCTAAAATTAACATGTTATTTCAGTTTTCTTCTAAGCCAGCTAAAGCACATCCTTCTCTGACTAATGTCTGATAATGCGAGCCTCCAGGCCAGCCCATCAGCCTGCTGGTTTAGGGTTCCTGCCCACTTTTCCTCTCTCCTCTTTTCATCTTTGCTTCTGATGCAATCAGCAGACTGGCCTTAGACTCACCTCAGTTTTGTTTTAGTTTTCAAGAGGAGGAAAAAAACCCTCTTAGTTTTTTCAAAGGGATTGAGATTGAGTTCCTCCTCACCCCTTTTAGAACAGACTCCCTCAATCTTAAAGTTTGGTCAGGTTTGATTTAAATCTTGGTGTCAAGAGGTCACAGAAAAGGAAATTCTTTTCAGTTGTCTACCTGTAATGTTCTTTAACTCTCATCATGGTGTCCCAGGGAAACATTCAACTCAGAATTGAATGCCATCCTCTGAGTCCTTAAAGGGTTTGAATTACTTGCTGTGTATGTGATGAGCAAGTTGTTTCAGCTCTTTGGGCCAAATTACCTCAGTTCAAAAGCAAAGATACTCACATGCTGTTTGGATCATGGGGATGTTGACTTGATGCACAATAGGTGTTGATCATTATAACTCATCTCAAGCTC
Organism: Montemys delectorum; assembly: GCA_019843815.1. Classification (NCBI taxonomy): domain Eukaryota; kingdom Metazoa; phylum Chordata; class Mammalia; order Rodentia; family Muridae; genus Montemys; species Montemys delectorum. Next base: position 16,371 of record JADRCD010200821.1, read on the forward strand.
AACATGTTCTATTTTTTGATCACAGCTCCTAATCCGCCTCTGCCTCTGGTCTTTCCAATCCAAGATTATGGCAAAACCCCATCTTCTACTCTGTGCCATGCTTGACAACTCCTTTCCTCTTACTCCAAATGCAGTGTCCCTCTGCCTCTGTCCTCCTCTCTGCACTTTTCTCATCCCTGTGAGCAAATGACTGAAAATGTAAGGGAGGAAGGTATTTTTGGTTCACAATGAGGAGGGATACAATCTACTGTGGAAAAGGCATGGCAGCTAGAGTGTGAGCTAACCAGAGGGAGTCACATTACATGCACAGTGAGAAAATAGAGATCAATGAATGCTGATGCGTGGCTTACTTTCTACTTCCGATTCAGTCTGGAACCCCCATCCACGAACAGTCAGTCCCACACAGTAAATGTGACTCTTTGGTGACATACCCAGAGGTTTATCTCCTTAGTGATTCTAGGTCCTTGATAATATTGGCACCCCACAGCTTTTTCAGAACTGGTCCCCATGCTCACCCTCATTTCATCAGGGCCAAGTCTTAACACTCCAGTTGGAAAAAAATCACTCAAAAAGGAGGTTCAGACCTTGCTCTTCCTTGAAATTCCAGATCTTGCCTCTCACCAGAGCTCACTGCCAGATGGATGGCCTACATTGGAGTTTTTGCAAAGCCTTCTCTCCCTATTGGTTGGCACATGCACCTCATTCCCTTTACCACAAATTCCTCTGGAATCTACTGGGAGGTGTCTCTACTGTGTGCCTACTTAAAAGCTGATGTTTGGCATCTTGGGGCCCTCTTGGATTCTGTGTCACTGCAGAGGCCAGACAGTCACACTGATTGGTGAGTGTGCATGCTCTGCCTCCTTAAGATTTGAGTGTTGAATGTGTTTGCAGCTTACTAAAAAGAAAAGCAAAGACTTTGCTCTGTCTTTGATTGCCCCTCCAACTCTTCCCAGACCTGTCAATGCAGTTCTCAGGCAGGTTAAGTATGCCTCTGCCTTGATCCTTTGCACACCCTGTACTAGACACACATCTTGGCAGCTGTCTGCTCAAGCAACAACTTCACAGCAGGAAGAAAGCTCTCAGCCTTCTCAACTGGTTTTCTATCTCATTAACTGCTGGTCACTACTGTTCACTCCAGCACATCTGCTTCCTCTGGCATGCTGTGCTTTAACTGGACCCTGTTCTATTATCTGTCTCCTTTTCCAACCAACTTGAATTCAAGTCCCAGAGAACAGGACTTTGCATGATTGGTTTTATACTTTATCTCTCTTGCCTGCAACGGTGTCTGACACACACTGAGTCTTTGGGATGTGTTTATTTTCTGATAGATGAACTACTCAGTTCCCCTTTTGAACAATATAGGAACTGGCGAATCTTCAAAACAGTCATTAAAATGACTTGTAGGGTATTAGACCCCAAGTAACAGTGAACATTGATCAGATGTTTTCTCTTGTTAAGGAATGTTTGTAGTCCACATTACCCCCAACACACACACACACACACACACACACACACACACACACACACACAACTGTGTATGGCTTCCTGGGTGCCTCAGCTCTGAAAGTCTGGGAACAGTGCTTGTGTCCAGAATGGACAGAATGGACAAGTTTTGTGGGTTTGTTGCTCATGACAAGTGCACAGCACATTCTCATTGGCTAGTCTGTGCATGTCACTTACATGAGCAGTCAGTGTTAATAGTTGTTCCTGTTCTTGTATGTGTATCAATAAGCCCTATGATAGAGGCCACACAGAAAGGAGGAAGAGGAGATACTTGCCTTGCATCTGGCATCTGAGAGTAAACTTCACATTTGTTTCAGGAGATTTTTGGGGAGTGACTAAAGGTCTTGGGAATGGCAAGGAAGACATTCAGAGCTTTGGGGAAAGAGCTTCTAGGCCTGCTGACTAGCCTTTGTGGCTTTAAGATGAAGTATTCCCCAGGTGGTGATGCTGTTTTAAAAGAGCATAGAACCTTTAGGAAGTGGGACTTTGATAGAAGACGTGAATCACTGGGGGCTGTCTTAAGAATTTTCAGTTCTTCCTACTTCCTGCCAGTTTTCTGTGACTAATGGCCTCAGGCTTTGCCAGCTAAGCCTTTTCCCAGTGATGAACTGCATCCACTCAAACTGTGAGTCAAAACTAAACTCTTCCTCCTTTAAATTGCTTTTGTCAGGTGCTTGGTCATAGCCAGGAAAAAAGTAATTAATCCATCCTCCATCCAATGGTCTCCATCGGATCCACTGTCCATTCCCTAGGACAGATGAATACACAAATGCCCAGAGGGGAATGTGCTGTGTTGGGTCTAAACTGTAAGCCCTGCCTTAAGCTAGACCCACTGAGACCTGTGAAGACATGGGTTATCTCACTGAGGTTACCATTTTGCTCCAGCACTGAACACTCCAGGCATCCCTCCATATATCAATCATTCACAAGATAAACTCTACAAGGAGGGGAATGTTTGAGTTTGCTCAACAATGCTTTAAGTTAGTGGAAAATCATTTTGGGGAGGAGTTCTCAGTTTCCATGTAATAAAAATAATTTCTCTCTAGTATTTTGCACCAATGGCTGAAACAAACAATAAAAGCCTACTATCTGTGGCTCTTCCTTCCTTCCTGCCTGCTTTCCTTCCTTCCTTCCTTCCTTCCTTCCTTC
>JADRCD010200822.1:0-16445 GCA_019843815.1 Montemys delectorum
AAACTCTGGGGAGGAACGTCTGCTTCACGAAGGGTTCTTCATACACAGCCTAGACTAAGGAAAAGGCCAATCTGACCATTCATGCACATGAGCAAATCACTTCTAGGTACCAAGGGGCTTTCTTCTGAAGGGCCAGCCTACCCAGTCACCCACCCATCTACCTGTCCTGCAAAGCAGTCACAGAGCTAGGGACTCTGGCTTAGTAACAAGGAAAGCTGATGTGTCCAAACAGAATTGGGCTGGGGGAGGACAGGTCCATAGTGCAGTTTCTGATCTGATTCATCAAAAATACAAATGGCTATGATAGCCACGTTGGGTAGAAGGGAGAGATGTGGGGCCCAGAACTTCATCTGCCAGGATTTCAGGGCAGAAATGAGCTCAGTGAATAGTCTGGGGATGAGCACCTCCCAATACTGTGAGAGCTAAGGATCAGACACCTGATGCCCAAAGTGCCCAGAGAGGGGGGGGGGGGCATGGGCTCTTGAGCCAGAAAGGGGCCATGTGCCCCATTCACCACCCATGCTGTGCCTACCATGGCCCACCGCCACCAGGCTCTGCTTTGTGTACCCCAGGATCTTAGTCTGGCTTCCATACTCCACAGCATGAACCCATCCACTTGTACAGCAGGCTGCATGGCTTGCCCAGTTGACTGAGTAACAAGATCCATTAATTTTAAAGCAGTGGTTTCAGGAGCACACCTGGACCTCCCAAGGTTGACCAGGAAACAGGGTGATAGGCATCTGGTTTGTAACCCATGCCCTGCTGGTGAGTGCTCATGCTTCTGAGGAAGAGATTTGGCTCTCACTGCAGTTTCCATGCACAACTGCACAGCTCTTCGGAGTAAAGTCTGGATGTTTCCAGCTACACCTAGGAAGGCACTGTGAATCACTTTTAAGTGACCTTAGTTTACCCAGTGGTATCTCTGCACTCCCCTTCAGCACAGCTCACCAAGGATGCTTATCAATAGGGAAGCTAAGCACCAAGTCACACTGATGTGGGTTGAGGCCCAGGACCTTCTACCGTATCAAGTCATTTGGTTAGCCCGTATGCGATGACCAGAACGGGGTTGCAGAGCCTCCATGCCCAAGTGAAACAAACAGGCTTGGGGAACCATGGGGTTGTCGCTGGAGGAGCTGCAAGGGCTGGCTTGAGGCAAGAGTGTTGTATCCCCTGATCCACTCAGATGTGGGCCCTCTGCCTTGCCTCGGTGGCAGTATACTTAAGTAAACATTAGACTTCTGTGAAATAAAAACTGGAGACTTGTGCATGCTAAGAACTGTATCCTGAAAGATTCTTGTTTTTCGAGACAGGGTTTCTCTGTGTATCCCTGGTTGTCCTGGAACTCACTCTGTAGACCAGGCTAGCCTCGAACTCAGAAATCCACCTGCCTCTGCCTCCCAAGTGCTGGGATTAAAGGTGTGTACCACCACTGCCTGGCTCCGAAAGATTCTTGAAAACCTCTGAACTCTTATTTGTTTCATGTATGTGGGTATACTGTCGCTGTCTTCAGACACACAAGAAGGCGGCACTGGATCCCATTACAGATGCCTGTGAGCCACCATGTGGTTGCTAGGAATTGAACTCAGGACCTCTAGAAGGGCAGTCAGTGCTCTTAACCTGCTGAGCCATCTTTACAGCCCGCCTCAGAACTCTCATCACAGGCAAAATGTTAACAAGTGTTAACTGTCATAAACTAGTTACTTCACAGTGCAGCCAGCTTCCTCTTCCCTGCCTTTGTCGTCTGCAGTGACAGCTGTCCTCACCTTCTACAGGATTTCCAGCTCCATCAGGATGTGCGCATCCCTCTTCCCAGTCTGCTCTATGTCACCTAAGTCATAGCAAGTTCCGTGCAGGCTGCTTCAAACCAGAGGTTTCCTTTTTATTTATGACCCAGTAGTTTCCCATGGTCTATATATGTGATATTATATACACATACACCTATTTCCTTGTTAGTAAACTGTTCAGTGAGCACCGTGGCTACTGTGGGTGTCATGAACACGTGTTTATGAGTTCCGCTGTCCTTTTTTTTGCTCATATACCCAGTATTGGAGTCGTTGGGTGTCACAGAGCAGTTCTACTTTAGCCTAACTGGCTGACACTTGGGTCTTAACGTGTAAGAACCGAGACACTTGCTACCGGGCCGCAGTCCCCAAGCTACTGAAGGGCTACCAATGCACACACTTAGCTGCTTCCTCTTCCTCTTGAGTGGGCAGCACCTGGCCTGCAATGTTCCTAGGCCTTCCTCCTTGGCAGGCAGCTTCACAATACACTCTCTGGGATGTTCTTGCTCCGCTTCTTGAAACATATGGCTTTAATACAGAAACTTTCAGGAGAAATATCTCCTGAAAGGCAATAGCCTCTGGGCATCAGAAGCCACAACAGGAATCCCCCAGGCCCTGGTCTCTGGTGACGACATCCACACTTACAGGAGATCCACATGTGTAGTCTCTGGGAGAAGCTCTGATAGCAGTGGTTCTTGGCTGACCTCATCCTGTGACCCTTTTATACAGTTTTCATGCTATGGTGGACCCCACCAACACACACACACCCCATAAAAATTCTTCGCTACTTCGTAACTGTAATTTTACTGTTACATATATACTATAATTATCTGAGAAGCAGGATATCTGATCTGCCACCCCTGTAAAAAGGTCGTGAACCATTTCCCTACAGGGTCTGTGGTACCTTCAATCTGGAAAATTCTGGAGGTGGCTCCAACCCCCCCCCCCCCCCAGCAGGCAGGGATTCTTCCCTGCATATCCTAATGGTGTAAGTTGAGTGGCAGACACGGGTGGCAATACCTTGGTTTCACAGACCAAGGGGATTGGCTAAGGCGGTTTTTCTGCCCAGATAGCGCAGACCCGGGTCTCTAGAAGCTCTAAGCAGCCTGGCAGCAAGGAGCATTGGGGCTCTCTCCTCCATGGCTGTTGGCAGTGCCCTTACCCACTCTCTCCAGGGTCCATCTCTAGAACCCCTACCCACACTCCAGTCTGTCTCCAGTGCCCCACCAACACTCCAGAATGAGACAGTGCACTGGCCAACACACAGGGTGCTGTAGTGTAGCTTGGTTTTTATTTATGTCCACAAATATTTCAAAAAAATTACAAAATACTCAAATGGAGAGAACACAGAAGTCACGATTTTCTGGGTGTCTACTGTTTACACTGTGTTATCTCATGGCAAACTACTCATATATACACTTAGCTCCGAGATCTAAAGAAATGCAGCGATCAGAATGTCCGCTCGCTCCACTGCAGTGAGACGTGACGCTCAACCTCGACGACACTGAACAACACGTACAGAACACAGAAAGCAAACAAAACTTCAAATGAAAGCAAGGGGAACCCAAAAGGAAGCCAAGAGGCCAGGCTTCACGAACGCCAGAGGTCCAGGGCCTCCAAACGAACTGTGGTCAGTCACGGAGGAAATGAAGACTCAGCGCTTCACCTTGGGACGGGGAGAAACCCAAAACTAACAAGGAAACACTTCCAGACAGATTTCAAGTACAGACTTCAAAGTACTTCACTCTCTCTCTTTGGAAATGGGTACTAGAGAGGAAATAAGGGTTAACCGAACCGCAGACTCAGTTAAAGGGGAGGGAGGTGGTGGCATGGGACAGAAAGGACCTGCCTGTCCAGAGCCTGTGGGGGTCTTCCTCAGGCCAGAGGGCTGGAGGGCAGGTCACCACCCCCAGAAGAAAAAAATGCCTTCATGCCAAGGTGGCCGATAAGTTTGATGACAAAAAGTTAATTTGAGCTTGCCTCCTATGAAGAACCAAAGTTAAGGCAGAAATGGAATGAGAAAAAGAAAGTTAAAAAACAAAACAAAACAAAAAAGCTACAAACGTTTCCAACAGACAAATGGATCCTCATTGCCCCATGCATGGTTCATGGAGCACGAGGCTCGGCCACACCTGAGTCAGAGCCCGCAGCAGAGTGAGTGCCAGTTGAATCTCAAGCTACCGCTCTCCACAGGGCCAGGCCACACCTCATCTACTGACCCACGGGATCATAGTCCCTGGCTAGCTAGCTGTTTCTAAATGCAACCATTGCATTCAAGAGTGGAGATGGCCCCCAAGAGTCCAAGGGAGGGCTCACAGATATCTCTTCCATAGCTCTGGGAGGAGAGTGGGGCAAGAGTCAGTTCTGCTCAGCACCGCACTACTCCGCAAGGCAAGACAAGACTACCATTCCTATTCCAGGAGGAAAGGCAGGACACACAGCTTCCTAGGACAGGAGGATGCAGGTCATCTGCACAGTCTACTTCATAGCCCTGAGCACAGGCCAGACCTACAATCACAGTAACCCTAGTGTGTTCCTCACTCTGGAGCCTTTCTGGCTGTGGCTGGCATGGCTTGTCATGGTGACATGCACAGGAGCAAATTCTAACATTCCCTTGGCAAGCATGGTGTAGGTCTTTCAGGTGCTGGGTACGCCATCATTTTCTTGAACTTCCTAGAATGTTTATGACAATTTATCTAGAACAATCAAACATATGCATAAAGCTCTAAGGAAACTAACCATCAGACACAGACACATAAACATGCACTTTCTATACCAGACACAGGACAGCGGGGACACAGGGAACAGAGTCAACACTGAACCTTATGAATAAGGAAGGAGGCTTGCTCAAACATGCCGCCACTGCACATGCGAGGGACAGACAGAAGCAAAATCAAAGCAGCAAAATAAAGAGCCTGTAACACTGTCCCTGCCAACCCTCGATGCTCACTGCTGTGACCAAACCTAGTCCCAAGCTCCTGCCTGCTTAAAACTAGAAACGCCCATCTGTTCCCTTTAATTAAAGGGATAATTATATATAACTTTTTATTAAAAAATCAACTCTGTATTCTGTCAATAGCTGGTAGGAATTCACACTTTGTGACATGGCTGGAAAAAATAGATCAGAATAGTCGTCTGTGGGAAGAAAAAAAGACTTCTAAAATTATTTATTTACAGATGTAAAAAGCCATGCTGCAGAACTGTCTCAAATTATGAAGATTTCCTACAATGTATTAAAATAAAAGATTTTTTAAAAATTATAGCTCTTGGATTTCAAACTCATATGCCGCCTCTCTGCAAACCCTGTGGGTTCCAGAGCCCACGTGCCTCAGTGTCTGCGTGCACAGTGACGGGTGTGAACGGACTCTAGCACCTACTGAGAAATCAAGGAAAAAGAGAACTAAAGGCAAACCCCAAGATGGCAGGTAAGTTTTCTGGGTGTCAGTCCAGCCCAGGACACACCTAGTTTCTGGGGGACTGTCATGCAGGGAGACCCAAACCAGTCTCAGGAAATCCTCTCAACAAACAAACACTATTATGCAGATTGTGTCTTAGTTGTGGGTTTAAATATATAGAGAAATCTTTAGACGATATTCCTCTTTGCTCTTGCAGCGCCTACTAGATGTAAATGTCCTGTTTCTTCCCCCTAGAACTGGGGTTTCCACAGCCAGCATTAACAAATAAATAACTTATAACTGCTTGTCACCTTCTTTCTTCAGTCGACTGGTGAGAAAGGAGAAAACAAAAGAATGGACATCAGGATGTGTTAGGTGATGCAGGAGGGGACCCTGTAGCTACAGGCAGAGGCTGGCCAACCTGTCTGCTGGTGGGCTCCACCCCACCCAGCAGTCTCTCACATAGCCAAGTCATACTTGCATGCATCCCTTTCTCTCAGAAAAAAGGGGGTGGCCTCTGGTGCTTGCTTCACAGGGATAGGGTTGGGGTGAGAAGCCTGTGTCCCCTTCATCTCACCTGTAGTAATCCTCCTGACTTGGCAGATGGCCACCATGCATGTGTGGATGTCCGTGCAGCCACTGCTGCTCCATGGCTAGTCTCTGTAGCTCGGCTGACTGGGCATGCATGGCCTGAAGCTGGTGGGCTGCTGACATGGGGGGTGGAATAGCCCCAGGCAGGTCTCGGGGATAGGGGGTGCCTGCCAAGCGCAAAACAGGCTCTGCTACAAAAACAAGTCAAGGGAGCAGCCATGACCAGAGCAACCAAGACAGACCAGGAAGGAGGGGAGACAGCTCAGCAGAGCACACACTCACTTAGCAAGGGAAGCTGAGCCAGCCCTTCCCATGCTCTACAGAGCTTGCTCAGGGGCAGGGCTGTTCAGCAGTGGCCCCTAGGCCAGAAGGAGACTTATACCAGTGGCTCCTGGACCTCATGCCCAGACCTTGCCTGCCCTCTTTTCCTCCCCATAGCTCAACCTGTCAGGTGCCTGCAGCCCAGGCAGTCGAGGTTCCTGCCAGGCTACTTTGCTGGGCATTTGTAGCCTTTGTACTTCAAACCCTGCCCAGCAGTCTACCTGCCTGGTCCCCACCTATGTGCAGTTGGTAAAATGAAGAACTGCTGATCTGACTCAACCCCAACTTACATTTGGAACCCCATGTCCTCTTCCAGTGATTTCTTACCAAAAACTGGGTGGCGCAGCATCTCGTGCTCATGGGGGGGCTGTCCAAGTAGAGGATTGGGGAGGGTGCCCGGAGGGTAGGGGAAGCGAGCTAAGTGAGGGCCAGCAGTCAGGGGGTCAACCAGGGGGTGAACTGGGCCTGCTGAACCTAAAAAAAAAAAAAACAAAAAAACAAAAAAACAAAAACAAAATAAAAGACACAGGTCCAGATGTAGCAGGTGTGTGGCTCTGGCTCACAAGGATGGGAAGTGCCACCTGGCTGCAGGGTCCTGACCTCCTTCCGGAGAGCACAACAGTAAGGCACAGAGTGCTACAGAGCTCAGCGCGGACCAGCCATTTCTTGCCACCACGCCTAAAACTGCTGAGCACTGTGCATCTCTATCTGGGAGCCCAGCATAGGTGGGCTCAGCCTTAGCTCCTCAGCTCACCACTGATGCAGTTTCTCCTCCATAATCTACCCAGTGTACTTCCCCTGGGCAGTCCTGTCTTGGGTTCCTGGTGGGTAGCATGTACCGCAGGCCTTCTATAGGCCCCTCTAGCTGTTCACACTGGCTTACTTTCACCTGTTGGGAACCTGTTGCAATAATCTTAATGCTGCCCCACTTTTTGGATTCATAGTCAGTCTCTCTCATAACCAACTCCATGAAGCTTTGAAGGGAGTGGTACCCACTGTGCCTGCCTCTGCCACAAACAAGTTTTCCCACAGCTGCCCAGAGAACTCAGTACCCAAAGGACAGAACTGTGCTTTGCCCGGCCACCAGTCCAAAGCTAGCAGAAGCCCTGCCTTCCACCCCTCCCCACCCCACTGTGGGAAAGAGAGGCATTTTCTTTGTGTAGCCTATACCCAGACCTGGCTCTGAAGACCACGAGAGGCCCTGATCTGTTGTCTCCTCCCCACAACCCAGGGCCAGGCTTCCCTAGAGGCCTCTCTGCTGCAGGCGACCCAGGTAGAGCAGCTTCCTGAGGCTCCTGCTCAGCAAAGGCCAGAAGTGCGATTCTCCGACAGCAACTGCCCCCAGCCTGGCTCCTGAATTGGGTACACACCTTGGTGGAGAGGATCCTGCTGGTGGAGGTGGAGGTGGGAGTGGATGTGTGAATGCTGGTGATGGTGTGGAGTAACATTAAACATCTGCAGTCGTGCCAGGGGGTCGCTGGTGAGTGATGCCATGCGCTCGGCATGGATGCGCTCGGCTGCCAGTCTGTCTGGGTAACTCATCTCAGGCCGCAGCTGAGGACCTGCTAGCGCCAGTCTCTCCCGCTCCAAAGGGTTGAGGCCCGGGTGGAAAGAGGCAAAAGGGTGGGGGCCAGCTGCAGGAGGGATGGTGAGGGCACTGTGCCGGGCAAAATGCTCCATGGGGTTGGTGGCTGGGTGCAGGGGGTCCAGCTCTGGGGGCTTCACCTCAAAGCCTGGCTTCATCCTCTCCCGCAATTCCCGCTCCCGGATCTCGCGCTCTCTGATCTCGCGCTCTCGGAGCTCCCGCTCCCGGATGGTGGGGTCAACATTGTACAGGCCGGGCATGTGGTAGGCCAGCAGGGGGTCAGTGGGATTAAGGGGCATGTAGAAGGGGTGGTTGCGGTTGGTGGGGGACATGACATGAGGCCGAGCATATTCGCTCAGTGTCCGGAGGGCAGGTGTGTCAGGCCCAATATACGGGGGCACAGCAGCAATGGTGGTCGGTGGTGGCTCGAAGGAGGGTCGCATGTGACCTGGACCACTGAGCTGAGGGTCACTAAGACGGCCTTCATGTGCTGAGCTAGATGCCTTCTGCTGAAGAAAAGAGGGTGTGAGGATGGGTGCCAAGCCACCTGGGGTCTAAGACTGGTGCTCACTACAGAGGTAGGCCCTTGTCCTGTTTCAGTGTCAGGCCAACTTAGTCCCTTCACCCCAACACAGTGTCAAGGGACCTAGCCAGGCACCAGGATAGGCCAGACTCCACTACAACACCCTGATCTGTGCTTGCCTGCAGTTCCCCTTGTACCTAAGGTGTGTATGTGTGTGTGTGTGCACTTGCGCTAACAATTACAGCTGTGTATCTATGCACCAGGGAGCCCAGCAGGCTATGAAATCTACTGTGATAAAGTCTCAAATGCTGCCACTTCTGGATTTGGCATCCCTCCTACCTCCTGATCAAGCAGGTACCAGATACCCAGCCCACAAGTAGGCTTCAAAGCAGGATGCCCCTCTATATCCCCTCACTCCCCTGTATAGGTCTCCCCCGAAGTCACCCCCTCGTCTGTCTGACACCTCAGGATTATGGAGGCACAAATCTATAGGCAGCAAGGAAAAGGCATGCCCATCCACCAAGTCAGGATCCCGAGTGCCGGGCAGCAGCTTACAGCCTTCAGAGAGCCTAGAGAACACTAACAGCCTGGGATCGACGCCAGCCACCACCCCTGGCTGAGGACGGCTCCCCTGCATGTCAGACCCCTTCAGGACTCACAGCAGCGCGCTCTGCCTCCCGTTCCCGCTCTCTCTCCCGCTCTCGCTCTTTTTCCTTCTCTTTCTCCCGCTCCCGTTCCTCTCGGGCTTTCTGTTCAGCCTCCCGCTTGGCCTTCTCAATGGCCTCCTCCCTCTTCTTGGCTAGTTTGGATCCAGCCAGAGGCATGAAGTACAGGTCTGTCCGTGCACACGAGTTGTAGCCCCGGTCCAGGTGTTTGTAGAACCTAGAGAGGTGGCAGCTCTAGTTGGGGCTCCTGCTGAGGGCTACACCCTTCCTCGCCTCCACCAAGTCCACCCACACCCAGTTGGGTCAGTGTTCCTCAGAACCAGTACCTGGCAGACTGGCTAGCATGGCTGGGGGTATCCACTACAGTGGGCTCAGGGGATGGGCTCCTGGGGGGTGGAGGAGGGCTCTCTGGCTCCTCGGCTTCATCCAGAGCCTCTTCCTTGATCTGCACTGCAGGGAGTGGACAAGATGGTGCCCCAGGAACACTGCCTCCAGAAGACACAGCAGCAGAGCAGGGTGGCTGTGATGAGGAGCTGGGCCCGGCAGGAGGAGTGGAGGTAGGGGGGCAGGAGGGTGGGGTGATGGGAGGGGGGCCTCCAGGTACAAAAGGGTGCTGGGGGAATGGGGATTGGGAGGGCACCTGGTGGAGGCCAGTGGAAGGATGGGAGGCAGCAGGGGGTGGTAGGCTCTGGCTCTGGGTCAGCCCAGGTGGCTGGGCAGGTGAAGAGGGCAAGGGCTGGCTCTGAGGCATGAGCTGTAAGGGTGGAGGGTGGGCTGAGGGAGGGTGATGTGTGGACAGTGAGCTCAGGGGCTTCAGGGCTGGTGGGGGTGGCAGATTGGCATTCATAGAGAAGGGAGAGGGGCCTGAAAGGTGAGGCGGATGTTTGTGGGCTTGTGGTGCGGGAAGCTGGGGAATTGGTGTGGTGGGGGGCGGTTTGATGTGAGGCATGGCTAAAGGGGCCGGAGGCAAGGGCTGTTCCCTTGGGGGCTGCTGGGACGGCAGTGCGGACTGAGATGCTGGAAGCTGTATGGTGCTGTGCGGATGAGCTGCTGCCGGGGAGGGGCCCAGAGGGCCCTGACCTTGGGAGGGCTGGGGAGGCAGTCCAAAGGGCTGAGGCGGCCCTGGGTGCTGTAACAGGGGTCCAGTCTGCAGGCTGTGAGGGCCAGGTGGGCCCTGACCATGCAAGGAGGGCTGGGGGTGAGGCTGTGCAGAGCTCTGGTTAGGTGGTGCAGTTATAGGCTGCAGTGGAGGGTGAGGTGAGGGCAGCCGAGGGGGGTGCAGGGTGGGTGTCTGCTGGATGTGGGTGTGGGCTGCAGGTGCCACTGTAGACTGAGTCTGGTTAGGTGGCTGTGAGGTTGCAGGGGAGCCCTGTGGAGGGACTGCAGTGGCAGAGGGTGTGGGCCCTGGGGTAGGAAGCTGGGGTGTCCCTGGCGGGGCTGTGGAGGGAGCTGAGGCAGCCCCACTGGGAGCTTGCAAGGCTGGGGGCTGGGCCTGCAACATCTGCTGCTGTGCTGATGAGTCCGAGTCACTCTCATTATCCTGAGGGCTGGGGATACTGGGAGACGTGCTGCGATTATCCTGGTCGATGTCTTTCGGGTCACTGCTGCCCTCATCGTTGACACTTCGACTGTCGGAACTCTCCCCCTCGCCTTCAGAGGGAGAGTTGGGGCGGCTGATCTCCTAAAGGCAGAGAAGCAAGAGATGGAGCCTGGAACCACCACACAACCAAGGTCTGTGCAGAGGCAGCAAGGAGCTCAGCTCTGGCCTGGACAAGGCAGGGTCCAGACTCTTTCTTTCCTTCCTGGAAGTTAGGTACTGCCTTCCCTAGGAGGGCCTGAGCTTGTGTGAGGTGGAGGTGGGGTGTCAGGGTGTCATAGGAGCCTCACCTGGGTCTTTGTCTTTTTGGAGGTGACCCTATCAGTGTCTTCTGTGTCAGAGGCCACCTTTTCCCGCTGGCGCTTGGTGCTCTTCAGAGGGGACGAAGCCTCTTCCTTCACCTTCTGCAGCGGAAGCAAAAGGGATGAGTGTGGACACTGTTCCTTATTCTGAAGCAAGACCGGTCTCCAAAGGGCCAATAAGGGGCCCAAAGGAGCAGCCAACTAGAAATGAGAATCCTTGGGCCTTTTCAATCACTCCATTCTATGTTTCTAGGGCCTTGGCAAACTGTGGCAGAAGACCCCATTTCTCTAGGCCCTAGGCCTCCATCTGTAGCCCCTAAGCCAGGGAAATGAGCTTCCACTGTACCCCCAGCCCCTGACCTTGGCTGACTTCTTCACTGTCTCTGCTTTACTGTCATTGCTGGAAGTGCTAGCAGCACTGGGGGAGTTCCGGCCACTGGATCGGATGTCTTCATTGATGGGTGAGGCGCGACCATCAGGACTGGTGGGCTGCTTCTTCCGACCACTGCGTAGTGTAGACATCTGCCCCTCCAAAACCAAACAAAAGTGAGAATCCAGGCCATACAGATGCCATCTAAGTCTAGCCATTGGCAAGGTAGGATTTATGAACAGTGTGTTCATAAACTCACTCAAACCCAGGAACACGTCCTGAGAGACAGACCTTGGAAACGAGCAGGGCCCTGAGGTCAGCTGACTGCCCAAGCTCACCAAACCACACCACAGAACATTTGTGGATTAATCAAAAGGACAGGAAGCCACCCAAAGAGACAGGCTGTTAAACATTGCAGTCTAACTCTCACAGATGTCTGGCTTGCAACACACGTCTGTAAAGCCACAGGGCTCAGCTGAGGTCGGGCAGACCATTCTATCCACCTGCCGCCTACCAGAAAGGCCCTCGGAGAGGTCAGTGCAGGAAAGAAAGATCCCTCAGTGTTCACTGCCTCAAGCATCAAAGACCTCCCCCCCCCCCCCCCCCCCCCGGTCCGAGACACACCTGACCTAGGTTAAACAAAGCTCTAGCCATTGCTGTGTTTCCCCACCCCCAGAACAGGCTGTCCTGTGTCTTTGTGTAGCCATGGCTGTCCTTAGACCTTCCTCTATAAACCAGGCTGGCCTCAAACTCAAGAGACTGGCCTGTCTCTGCCTCCTGAGTGCTGGGGTTAAAGGTGTGTGCCACCACATGTAGCCGGGCTGGCCTTGAGTTTTTGGCAATCCTTCTGCCACAGCTTCCCAAGTGTTAGGACTATAGATGTGAGCTACCATGCCTAGGAGGACAAATCGTCACTAAAGAACCTAAGTAAAAACATGGGATCAAATTCTAAGAAAAACAACCTAAGTTAAGTTAGAGATGTGCCCATTGGAGGCAAGTGGCCTACATGCCCGAGACAAGAGTTACGAGACACTTGGGGTGTTGGCACTGGGTTACAAACACCAATGAGCTTTCCTAACACCAAGGTCCCTAAGCACTCCATGGCAAGTCCACTGGCAAGGCTACTGCCTTCAGGGCAGTACCACCAAGAATGAGCATGTTCCTGCCTAAACCTAACTCTTACTTGAGACCCTAGCACACCAGACCCTAGACCCCCAGCTCACCGAGCCCCGACTCCGCCGTGTCCTCATGCTATGCTTCCCACTGAGCCCATCGTCCTCCTCCTTGACAGGCTTGAACATGAAGGGTGGGGGGTCCACGGGCTTCTCGATGGGTGGCAGCTCACCGTACTTCTTGAAGTGGATGCGGCAGTCTGTGCACAGCAGGATGTTTTCTCGGCCCCCGTGGTGCCAGTCTTTGGAGGCTATGTGAGGGGAGGTGGGCAATGTTGGAAACCATCTCTGTCTTTGGGAATATCTGAACAGAAGGGCCCTTCTGTGGGCGCCTCCTAACCCTGAGTCACAAGAGTGACTCAAAGTATGAGCTTGGATAGACAACCCAGGCTGATGAGGGGGTCCCACCGGCCAGTCCCATGTGGCCACCCCTTTCAGATGATAACCACTTCCCAGGAACAAGAGAACCTTCCCTCACCTTGCATGAGTCCCTCCTACCTAGTAAGTAAGTATAGTTCTGACAGCTCACAGGAAGCAAGTCAGAAGAAAGGTTCAAGTTTTTCAAGCACAACCCAAGCATCAAGTCAATCACCGCTCACCACTTTTCCGTCCAGCACATGAAATATTCTGGGTCTGGCAGCCCAGAGCCTCACCCGGCCCAGGAATGAGCACTTGTCCCCACACTGAGGGCATCTGAGGCCACTTACTGGTGGTGAAGCAGTGACGGCAGGCGTACCCCTTCAGCTCCTGCTCGCTGTCCTCGCTGTCAAAGTCATCCTCGCTAGCTGAACTCAGGTCCACTGTACAAAGGTAGGCAAAGTGGAAACAGAAGAGATCCCATCATTCAGCTGGGAATGGGGTCCGCAGTAAAATAACCACACAGACTGAGATAAGCATTGGTCACAAAGGCTCATTTTTAATTCCTCAGGGGCTGTCACCAGAGCAAAGAGCTTGCTCGTGTGAGGGGGAGTACTCAAGGCCCTGCCCTGCTAGATTTTGGGAGGCTCATGTCATGCCTGAATCCTGTGGTGGCCAGCACAAGTGAACCTGGTGAATCTGAAATGGTAGCAGTGCACTCAAATGTCTTCCTAGGACATCTGAGCAGCCTAGAATTCTGTCTTATTGAACCTAGATGGCTTCCGACCCCCAGGAAGCCGAACACAGAACCCTGGTGCCTCAGGGCAGAAGTGCAAAGCTCTACTGCTTCCCTCCAGTTCCCAGGGGCCAGGACTGTGGGCCCACAGGGCCTCCCTGTCTTACAGAGTGAATGTCACACCAGGACTAGGAAGTTAAGCTTGGTGAAGCACACGGAAGAAGAAAGCAGAACCTTGGCTCAAGCTTACATTTTACAAAACGTGGAAGAATGATGAGTTTATTAGAAACACTTAAATGTAAGGAGAATAATTTTTAAATTCTCCCACAATTGTCAGCTTGTCTGCAATGTACAATGTACAAATATGAACACATTAACACACAAACCATAGCATACAAATCCCTGGCTCAAGCAGGGACACAGATATGCCTGCATGGGAGCAGTCTCTTACTACCCTTGACAGCACCAAGATACCCCACTTACAGAATTCACTGGAAGGTGGTCTGGAGGGCGTGTTGACAGGGGTGGATGCTGTGCGAGTCTTAATTCTTCTGAACACGGCCTGCCTGCGGTGCCGGCGGTGGGCACGGGAGCTGGCTGCTTCTGGTGTTTTCTTCCAGTAGTAATAGAAGGTAATCAGCTCCCCCTGCAGACAGAAGGACAGCTGTCAGTGTGCACCGCACAGCCTTCCCATCATCACCTCCTCCTGTGCCTGCTGCTGAGCAGGGGGCAGCAGTGTCCCAGAGTAAAGCTTGAGGGACCATCCTGCAGCCCAGCAGAGTATGACTCCAAGAACCCAGACTACACAAGAGACAAAAAGGAAAGACGGTTCCCACTTTCAGGGAGCTGTAGTTGTGAGTGTGCAAGCTGAGTGTGAGCTGTGCCCAGGAAGCATCTGTACAGCACGCAGTGGACTCACAAGCAGTGAGGGGCTCACTACCTCAGAGACAGCTACCAAACAGAGACCACAGGCGAGCTGAGGAGAGCCAGGGCCAGGAGACAAACTGCTTTCTTCTACCTCCCTTGACCCTTTCAGCGGGCACACTTGTACAAACTAGCAAAAGAAATCCCTGGAGCCTAGCGAAAGAAGAGAGAGGGACTGACAGCTTTATATGCTAAGCCTTCCTGAGAATGCAGTGTTAAGGGTGTGGACACCAGGGCAGCCACACGCTAAGCTCCACTGTTACCTGTCTCCCACACAAAGAGCACTTTTACCTAGCAGAGGCTGGCTAATGACAATCTTTAAAGAAAAAAAAGTTTAAAATGTATTAAGTATACAAAATAATGGATTTTTTTTAAAAAAAAATATCTTTATAAAGTGCTATCCTTAGAAAGTCCCAAGAGAAAGCCCTGCCTCAGTCTTAGATGAGTTAACACTGCAGGAGGAGGCTGCTCGCTGGGCCTGGAGCCCTGCTTCATCTCTCCCTCTAATACCCGCTGTCTCGTGAATGAGGTGACCAGGAAAGCAAGAGGCAAAACTGTTTTCTGGGGAGCAGGGAAGATAAGTAGGAAAACCAGACAAGAATGTCTGAGACCACGTACAAACTCTTGTGACTAAGAGGACCAATCACAGCAGTCTGCATCCCGACAATGGCAGTAGCCACTGTTGGTGAGTAGCAGTGTTCCTATGTGCGGAGGGCAGGACAACCTTGGGTGTCGTTCCTCAGGACTACGTTTACATGTATGTACATGTGTGTCAGGAGTGAGGAAAGACAGGATCTCTCAATGGACTGGAACTTCTCAGGCAGGCTAGGCTAGCTGGCTAGCTCACCCAGGGATCTACCTGTCTCTGACCCCAGTACTGGGGTCACAAGCATGCGCCATTACAGCTGGCTTTTTCACATGGCATCTAGGGCGCAGACTCAGTTTCTCATGTTTGCACGGCAAGTCCCCAGGTGTCAGTACTTGGTTTTTTGAGACAGGGTCCCACTGTATAGCACAAGTTAACCTTGAACTCACGACCCTCTTGCTTCTAACACTAGAGTTCCATGAATATAGAAGTGGGCTGCCATGCCTGTCACCAGACCCTTGATAGAGGTCTATGAGTCAGGACTTGACTGACCTACCCATCTCTTGAAGCTGTGGATGTGCTTCACCCTTCCTGACTGTTCAATACTAACAAGTGCCACTTATCAGCAATGCTGCACAAATAAAACCCTGTCCCAGGCTGGGGAGGTCAGGGGCTTCCAGCGAAGCCTAGAACATTCATGCCCAGTAAGTGTGTACCCCAGCTGAGTTCTACCTAGTATTAACTGAACAGTAAGGGAAAGTCAGGAAAGCTGCCCGTGGGCTTTCTGACTGTCTCTGTCATGTGCCGGGGTTTCTCATGTGGCCCTGAGCCTGAGGGGTTATAGGATGCTCCTCCTGCCGCTTTACTTCCCACCATCATGACTGGGGAATGCAGTTTCCCACACCAAGACTGGGCACTGACACCTACTAGTGGATGTCATGTCAAAATCTTTGCCTACTGAAAAGTGAGCTGCCTTAGTTTATCCTGTGGGCCACAACCACTCGCCAAGCACTTCCTCGGTGGCTTGACTCCTCAGTGTAAGTGGGCAACTCTGTCCAATAAACCAGAGGCTACCCTGGAGCTGGCGAGAAGCAAAAACCAAAACAGGCCACTGCTATCTCAGACACACCACAAGAGGATATCAGATCCCATTATAGATGGTCTTAAGCCACCATGTGGTTGCTGGGAATTGAACTTAGTACTTCTGGAGAGCACTCAATGCTCTTAACCATAGAGCCATCTCTCCTGGCCCCAACAAAACCATTTCTAAGCAGCATTTGTCTGAATCTGGTATTGTCTCACACGGGTCTTTTTTTTAATTTGTTTTTCCGAGACACGGTTTCTCTATGTAGCCTTGGCTGTCCTAGAACTCTCTCTGTAGATCAGTCTAGCCTTGAACTCAAGAGATCTACCTGTCTCTATCTCTCCCTACTTCTTCTTTTTTTTTTTTTTGGTTTTTTCAAAACAGGGTTTCTCTGTGTAGCCTTGGCTGTCCTGGAACTCACTCTGTAGTTCCAGGTTGGCCTCGAACTCAGAAATC
>JADRCD010200823.1:0-12411 GCA_019843815.1 Montemys delectorum
CAAGGTAGTGGCAGCATACAAGGTAGTGGCAGCATACAAGGTAGTGGCAGCATGCAAGGTAGTGGCAGCAGATGGCCAGAAGATACTACAGCAGTCTGGAGACATGGGAAGAGGGAAGTGTTGGTATACTCATTTCCCAAAACACATTGAAGCAGTGCTGGCTAATGCACCATGCAGTGGGCTGCATGGAGCAGGGCTTTGCTTCAGGGACTGGAAGGATGGGGCTCGCAGGAGCTGAGGTGGGTAAAGGGGGCCCATGTGATATCTGAGTAGAGCTGTCAGTGGGCAGTCATAGAGGCCAGCTTGGAGTTCAGAGCCAGCTGGGAACAGAATGTGGGCTAGTGACATTCAGATGATGTCAGGGTCCAGAGGTCATCAGGTGGTTCGCATAGGGAGTGGCTAGTGACATGGTCCTGGGGAAATCTATGCTCTGATATCCTGAGGTTGGCCAGGTAAGCAGATGACCTTGGGCCATAGCAGATAGTGACACATGACCAGAAAGCCTCTGCTATCCCCCCACCCCTGCCCCTTTTGTAACCTGTCATAGCGTCCTTAGCCCATGCTTGTCTGCGTGTATTCCATATTTGTTTTCCCTCCCCGTGCAGGTTGCCTGGACTGTGTCCCTGGGAGGAAGGGCCTTATTCTCTGCTTCTGCAGTGATTAGTGGACCCAGGTAGGCTGCTCTGTGGTACAAGGCATGGTGATAGGTGGCCTTTGAAGACCCAAAATGGCAGTTCCTGCCAGGTCAGACTTCCTTCTCTGTTGGGCTTTGTGTGTGTTGGGGACAGGCTGGGACAGGGTTGCCCTGGGTAGCACTGTGGGTAAGCTGTGCAGGGTCATCCCTAAGCAGCAGACTTATGGTATTTGGAGAAGGTGGGTCACATGGCAGTGTAGGTAAGTTTTTTGCACTGGAAGGACCTGAGTTTCCTCATGGAAGAGGCCCCTACTCTGCCAAGTTTATGTTATCACAAGGCCGGGAGAGGGGTACGGTGGTGGGCCTCTCTGCAAGGCAGGCACCGGCCTCAGTGGGAGCAGAAAGTCTATTCACTTGCCTAGGAAGGAGCTGGAGCCATGGCGGGTTGGCGGCTTCCACCTCCCACAGCCAACTGGGTGTTTTGCCCCTTTCTGTTCTGCATGTCCCTATCCATCCACCTCCCCACCCTCTCTTATCTTTTCATGCGTTCTGTGCCTGTTCCTCTAGGTCCCTGGCCTTGCCTCTGCCTGCCTATTGTCCTTCAGTGGTATACTTAGCACCCACCGTGGAGCACCCCTCACTCCTGTGCCTTGCCTTTTTGCTCCTGATTGTCCTGATTGCCTCACGCTTTTCATCTGAGCATCTCCCCCTACTCAGTCTGCTCATTTCTGCCCCATCTCCCTCTCTTAACCTCCCTGTTCTTTCCTCCCACTCTGAGCTACCCTCAAGCTCCCCGCCAACCCCAGCCTCTCTCCTCCAGGCATGAAGACCAGCAGGATACCAACAAAACTGTTGCGGCCTGCTCCAGTTCCATGAAGCAGATGTCAGAGCTGCGGGGCTTCCACCTGCTATGTTTCCCCCCCAGGGGACTTGAGGCTTGGCGAAGGTGGTGGCTGGAGGGAGGTAGAGAGGGTGCCCTGGTGCCTGTGATAGGGTGCAGAACTAGCAGGGGCAAGACACTGGACTGATATGTGCAGAAGGACACTCAGAACAGCTGGGCTCATTCTGTGGTCAGCACACTTACGGAGAGGCCCTGCTCTTCTGGAGCCCATGGCATAGCGGGCATGAGGGCAGCCTACTCTCCGTGGGGTGGACACCCTGAGCACCCTGTCAGCAGTTGCATGGCCCTTGCCTCTATTGCTTATGTCTCCTCATTGTGTCCTGCCTCCTGCCCCCTACCCTTCAACCTCCAGCCGTCCTATGCTACCTCTGTGTGTACCCTCTCAGTTACACCAACACTGCTCTGAGCACATGATAGTTCTCATTGCTGCATGCTGTCCCAGCTACTGCTGTCCCTTCCAGCACCATCCACGCTTGCATGTCCACTCATTCCGTTTGTTAGCCATACCTTTCCCGAGTTCCCATAGCCTGGAGAGTGCCCAGGACACGCAAGTAACTGCTGTAATTCCGCAGTCTGCAGAGCAATAGGCTGCTGCCTTCCAGCCCCTTGCCTGCCCCATGAAGCTTAGCCTCCCTGGCTGGTTCCGCTGTCCTCTGCTTCTGTGTACTGTAGCAGACTGCCTGCGAAGCCTAGAATACCAGGCATCTGCCCTTGACGGAAAATGTCTGCCACCCCTGTTCTGTCGAGCTGTGAGTGGTGTGGCCCACGCTTGCAGGGACTGTCAGCAGTAGCAGGGGGTGAAATAAGGAGACCTGCCTGTGTGGGAGTGGCTCAGTCAGCACAAGTCTGGAATAAGGATGGAACCTGCACATGTGGGTATGCTCCTGAGAGAATGTCCAGATAGTAGGGGTCATGGAGACAGAGCATGGACTGGTGGCTGCAGGGACTGGTGTGAGCAGGGTCTAGCTGCATTGTGAGGGCACTGGGACTATGCTAGGGTTCTAAGACTGGGTTGTAACAACCATAATACATCTGTGCAGTACTGAGCCACAGTTGGTGAAAACATCCTGGTTCCAAATGTTGACTTACACCAACACGAAGGTGCTGTTGAGGTGGTACCCATTGGTCTAGTGAATAGAACATTCCAGAAATCAGACTGTGAAAGCCCTTTGTCCTTGCTTCGGGTGGCCAGCAGCTGCTGCGCCCAGCATTTTAGAGTCCCAACAGCAGTGGTTCATGAGGCAAGATGGTGCTTCACTCTGAATCTTTGGTGGGATGTTTATTCTTCATAAGTGACACCAAGCAGTACACCAGTGTCCCATGTCCCTGAAGCATTGTTCTAGTCCCTGTGTGCATGTGTGCTTTCCTCTGTTGACACATTCATTCTTCACACACCATCATGAAGAGCCTCTTACATGACACAGCGGCTCGGCCACAAATGACCAGGCCCCGTGTTTCAGAAGGTGTTTTTCTAGAGCTAGAATGGTATACTCCAAGCCAGCCATCTTCTACATCACCAGAGAGGCTGGTGATGTATTCTGTCTAGCTGAGTGGACTGATGGACAGGGGTCCACATATCTTTGACTTTGTAGGGTATAATACTTTGATAGGATGTGTGGTTCAAGTTAAGGTCATGGAGCCCCTAGGACCTCAGGTAAATTCATTCTCTGTCCCTGTGCTGGTCTTATGACTCTCTCTCCTACGGCAACGTGGGCTACTGGTCTTGTTCCCTGTTCAGAGATGAGGATCCCTCCAAATGCATAGCAGCCATAACTGGCCACGAACTCAGGTCTTCCCGCATCTAGTTCTTAACCTAAATGGGCCATCGGGCCATGACATGGGGCCTGAGCCTTTTGTCCTTACAGGGGATACTCCATGGTGATCCCTGTATGTCCACAGTCACATGTGACTGCAGGGAGGGGAGGAGTGAAGCCAGGTCACAGCAGGCTAGGTGAAAAATGAGGCTGCCAGCCCTGACGGATGTAGCCAAGACTGGAGGGCAGGGACTGAGAGAGCCAGGCTCCTCCTTTGGCTCAGCAGTAATCTGAAGCCTTGCACACGCGCTTTCAGGCACCTGCATCCCGTCTTTGGGGAAGGCAGTGGTGGCAGGAAGGGTTGGAACCATTGTCATCTCGAGTGATAACTGCTTTCAGACTGGCCGCTGTTGAGCTTGCTGCCGTCTGTGGGTGGGGTCCTTGTTCTCAGGCTCCGGAGTCCAGGAGTCATTGTGACTTTGTACTCATGCCCCTCTCCTTTCCGAGCGGGGTTTTGGTGTGTGGTGTGACCCCAGGGAGCAGAGCAGCCTTCCAGAAGCACGGTCAAGGACGTGTGCCCAGTAGGGCTCTCTAGAAAAGCATGTGCTGTGTTGATCCCATTGAGCAATAGGCTACAGAGTAGAGTGGCCGGCGTTTTGCTCTCTGCCTCCTTGTTTTCTGGGTTTTCACATGGGCCAGTAACTATAACTTCCCCTGATACTAAACCCCACAAAACTGCTCTTCAAAGGGTGGACCACACACCCAGAGACTGTGGTGCACACTGCCAATGATCCACCTGCTGGTATACTCATCATGAATGCTGGGGAGGTGTGGTGGTAGGTATGCTATGGTGTGGAGGAGCCTGGTCAGCCAGAGCCATTCAGAAGGGTGTTAGGCTGCGTGGGTGTGGCTTCAGACTCACCTGGTCAAGGTTTCTGAGAACTGGCTGGTTTCCTTGGTGCAGATTCTGCCTGGCCAGAGGCAAGAGGGTGGCCCCACCTGCTGGGGCTGCACACCGGAAGCCTGAGCTGACAGCGCTAAGGCACAGAGCATTTCTCTTGGAACACTAGCATTACAGCTGGATTTCCCTGGGCATCGGAAGCATGGCAGAAAACATTTCAACAGAGAACATGGAAGACATAGATTGAGGAGCTGTTTGGCGAGGTGAGGCGTGGCTTAGCCTCATCACCTGGGTGAGCAGCTATTCAGGACTTGGCCATGGCCTTCTGACCTGTGAAATGGGCCCATTCTTCTTCTCAGTTGGATTTCCAAGGGTTTAAGTCCACATGCCTTGGCAGAGCTACTGCTGACCCTCATGGGCTATGCCAAGCATACTAGAGAGAGCTCCTGTGGAGTCAGTGTCCAAAGGGATGCTGACTGAAGATATAAACTAGGATGGGCCTAGTGCTTAGGGCAGAGGGTGTGAGGGCACACAGAGAAGAGGGCATAACTCTGTGGGAGATGAAGTAGGCGCAGGGATCTCTGGGGACCAAAAGCCTGGGTCTGGGTCCAGACTGGACAAATGTGCTGTACAGCCACCCTCTGTTTGCAGCAGGAGTACCGTCAGCTGCGCTGGCTGAAAACCCAGTGCATTCAGATGCCATGCAGCTATGGAGTGATGCAGAGGGTGAGGGGTTGGGAGGGGTGGTGTCCAGCTAGTTATTACTCCTTCCTTGAACCTCCCTCACTAGCTGTCTTGTCCTGGGCTTGTTTGATGTAGCCTCTCCACCAGTGCAGAAGAGTAGGCATTCCCTGGGAGCGTTGCAACAGGTACCAGGGACCCATTGTGTATCTTCGGAGTATGTTCTTGGAAGGGTTTGTTCTCAGGAGTGCTTCCCAGAGGTGGCCTCCCAGCATCTCCTAGAAATCTGGAAGAGTCTAGATTATCAGGGCTGAGCAGCAGGGAAACAGACCCAGGGAGATGATGTGGATTAGTGAGGATACCCCGTAGATCCCTCCAGAGGCAACCTGTTCTCTGGAGCCAACAGCCTAAATATACATTGGTGGCTGCTTAACACCAGGTGATCTTCCTCTCCCTTTATATTCATATTTTATGAATATAACATCCCTTTAATATTCCTTTAATATTCCGTATTTCCCATTCTGTAAATTTTTTCCAACAGAGGATTGCAGAAAAGTTCAAAGCACTACTTTCCAGCATGCAACGGGGCTGCAAGCAGGTAAGGACCAAGTTTTGACTGTATCTGGAACCTTGGGGACAATCCAGAACCTGCTATTGTCTATGCTGTGGGCAAGGGCAGGAAGGGCTGGGGTAGGAGCTTAACTGATAACTTTCCAAGCTCTGCTGCACCATGGTGCGTAGTGAAGCATCCAAGGGGCAGCCACTGTTGGTTCTGTGTGGCTGTGCAAGACCAATTGGCGTTCAGGTGGTCTTAACCTGCTTTTCAAAGGCTGGATACCTTATAAAGAGAAGCAATAGCATTTAGCTCAGTTTTGGAGGCTGAAGTTCCAGAGTGGCATGGCCCCTGAGAAGGTTCTCTTTGCAAAAGGCACTATGATAGAGGCCACAGAAGGCAAGGTTAGTTTGCACTCAGAGGCAGTCAGCGTAACAGGAAGAAACCTGCAAGGTCCTCAGCACAGATAGAGAAGAAAACTCAGGACAAAGTTCCTTGACCTATGAAGGCATCTTTGGAAGCGTTCATCAGACACCACAGATGCCAGGGGAGCGGTCTGCTGACTCCGAGGGCAGAGCACAGGGTCTTGGCTCCTCCTTTGCCACCTCCTGGGGCTTTGCAGCAGGTATGAAGAGGAGTCCAAACTAATGCAGAAGTGAAAGAGTAGAAGCTGTCCAGAGTGAGAGAGCTTTTGCACAGTGTGGTCCTGAAAAGTTCTCTGCCAACATTCATGAAGATCTCTTGCAAGTCAACGTGGAGGTGTTATCAAATAATGTTTCCAAATAAATAATGAACAGTGAACACGTACTCAACCAAACTGGCTACTGGGAAAAATAAAGGTAGTTCAGTAGGCTGAGGCAGGAAGATGGCTGTGAATTCAAGACCACTGTAGGTTATATAGTTTTAGGATAGCCTGGACTATAATGTGATGCTCTGTCTCAATTTTTTCTTAAAAGGAGAGCACTCTCATGGGGTTGGTCACTTCACACTCCCTCATACCCCAAATAATTATTTGAACAAGAACTTGAATAAAAATGCCAGAACCTGCCACTGGTAGATGTGGAAAGAGGCACTGGGGACAGGGGATGAATTTGTACCCTGATCTGGAGGCCCAGGGAGTGTCAGGTGAGGTTAAACATGGTTGACTGTGGCCCTACTGTTCTGCCCTGAGGAAAAGTGTGTGTGCATTCACTGAAGGTCATAGTGTGATCAGGCACTGCCACAGTGAGGCAGAGCCGTCATCCATGCTGGCTTCAGGCAATATGAAGGTTCACAGCAGTCCTGAGGATGAGGCATAGCTGCTGGGGCCCTCATGCAGTCTCAGACAATGAGTGGACCCTGGTTGGTCTGGACAGCCTGGCTCCAAGCAGAGCTGATAGTTTGCTATTGGGGACAAGCCTCAGGGTTCATGCTGTCTGCCTTTGCACCACCACTGGCTGACACAGCTAAATGGCTGGCGTTTTTCTTTTTCCCTTCCTCCCTTTCTTTTCTTTTCTTTTCTTTTCCTTTCTTTTCTTCCCATTTGTGTGTGTGCCCAGAGCACAGAGGTCATACATCTTCATTTCCACAGGTTAGCTAGAAGTCAGTTGTCATACTATCATATTTAAAGCATAGAGCAGACTTATCCTTCGTCTCTTGGCCCGTGCCATTTGGAGGAGTTGAAGAGCAGATCTTGGCACCTTTCCCAAGTGAGGAAGCGGCACCACCTGATCCCTCCTCTTAGCTGGGATTGGAGTGCGTGAGAAAATACCCAATTTCCCAGAGCCTGACCCTCAGATGATGCCTAGGTCTGCACCTTCCAGCTCCTACTCCCTTGGCAGGAGGAGGGCAGGGTCAGCCAGTATCATTTTCCCCAAAGATGCTCATCCCAACTTTGTGTCTTCTCATGGGAAACCAAGCCCTTTCTCCGGTGGTCCCACGGCAGGATTTGTTTAGTCTGTGTGTGTTCAAGCCATGGCTGGGGGTGAGAAAGCTGCCTTTGTCAGCCGTTCTCTAGCTGGAAAGCCATCACAGGCCCCACTCTGCATCCCAGCACCTGGCAAGCAAATCCTTAATCTGGGCATCAGAGCTAAAGACCCAAATTAAGCCTTTGTAGGCAGCATAAAGAAGAGCTTTGTCTCCCTTTCAGAAGGCTGGGAGATCCGCTAAACTGTTTCTTCAGTCCTGTTCTTTGTCATGTGTGCTAGGGAGGGTGGACCTGTATGAAGGTGAAGGAAGTCCTTACAGGGCCTTCCCTGGCATGGTTGAACTGTCCTCCCCAACCTCCTGCAAACTCAGCCCCATATCCCCTCTCTGTGACTTCAGGGGGGTTGCCCATCAAAGGCATGGGTTCCTTTGCAGCCTACATGGGTAGTCTGGTCCCCTGTGCCTTCAGCTTGCAGGGAGCTGCCCTTTAAGACTCAATCCCCAGGTTATGTCCCACTGAGTGTTCTCTGGAATTTTTTTCCCTAGCAGATCTGGCTTGATGCTAACTGGTCCATGGCATCTGGTCATGAGATTGGACCCAGTTTTTTCCAGCTCTCTCTTCTGGGATGGGCCAGCTGTTACAACAGCTGCAGGTTATGTACAGGCTCTTGAGGCAGTGCCACAAGCCTATCAAGATGTGTCAGGCCAGGGATGGAGAAGCAGATGGAACAGGCTTCTGCATGGCTGCTGTCAGGGCCTGGTATTTTACTGATATCCCATGGCTTACAGGGAACCAGTCTTTGTAGTGTCCTCTCCTGGAATTGGTAGTGATATTTCTCAGTCCCCTGTCTTTGCCCTGGCCCTGGGTTAGGCACTGTGTTTTCAAGAGACTTAGAAGGCAGCAGTTCCACATCTCATATGTTCAAACTCTGACCGCACAGTAGGAAGCCTCTTCTTAGGCAGGCAGATCCCCTAATAAAGTTGCAAGATATAAAGTCTCCAGTGCTCTGCAGGCAGATAGGACCACAGAATGAAGGTGAGCTTGCTGAGCTCATATCACAGACTGGGTCATTGCCGTACAGCACTGGTCCCAGTTGACGGATGTGTACACTGAAGTCCAGAGAGTGTGGGTGCCGTGCTTGCATCTTACAGCAAGTGCTGTACTGGGCCAGGACCCTTGCCAGAGTTCTTTCCACAAGCCCAAAAGCTCGGGAGACTGCAGAGCAGGAGGCGTTGGGAGTGGAGGGGGGGGATAGAATGAGGCCTGGCACAGGGCCAGAGCCTCCCCCACCCTCGGGCCCTGCTCACTTCCTCCCACCCACAGGGAAGGGAGGCGATAATTACTGCCTTGGATGAGAGCACTTGTCAACAGATTTTTAGATCTTTTATTTTACATTCATCTATCCACATATTTGTTTATTTAAAGGCCTCTGCTGACTTCCTTGTGTTCCCATGATGCGTGGGAAGGACATTGGCTTGGGAAGGAGACCTGGGTGAGGGTGGCTTCACCGTTACTCGAAGTGGCATTGGCTGTGACTACTTGATCAGTACTTGAGAAAAAGCACCTGGCCTCTGCCTTCCCCCTCTAAAGGAGCTAATCTAGCTCCATCCTCACCAGTTCTCGCAGGCAGAGCCATGGCACCCCAATATTTGCCCCTAGATATAGCTGCAGGACCATGTAGCTTCCCCAGCTTCATGTGCCTAACCAGGGTAGATTCTACCCCAAATAAGCTGGGCACGGCTGGAGTCCAGTAGTACCCAGATTCTCCCAGGCCATCTGTGTTAGCTCATACCCATTCATTGCTGTACCTCTGTCCCTTAGACCCTGGTCCAGAGTGTCACTGGAGGCAGAGTCCTGCCATCTCTCCAGCCAGGGCCAAGAGAACCTGCCCATGATCTAGTTACACTGCTGCTCGAGGGCTCTGGTGCCAAGGGAGAGGGACAGGCTGGCTGGGCCATGTGTTTTTAAAGGGGAGGTTCCAGAACTGGAGAGAGGACCTTGACCAAGCCTTCTATAGAGGACTAGAGAGGCTGAGTCCAGGGTCCTTGGAGATGATCAGGCAGATGGTGCTAGGGCTGAACTGGATCTTGGTGTTGGAATGGAGTCCCTCATTCTGAAACTCCTCCCAGCTTGACCAGTGCTTGGGGACCAGATGGAAGCTCAGTGACTGTCTCTCTGGAGCCACTGCCACAGAAGGCTCTGGAAATGTGCCCAGCTTGTCCGATCAGAGAGCAAATGGGGTTAATTAGAGAAATATCATTTATTGTATTAAAACATTTGGCGAGTTAGAGAAATCAAGGAGGAATTAAATTGAAGATTCCCCCCCCCAAGTTCCCCATCCTCAGTCCATTCAGCAGGGGCAGGCTCCCTGGGGTAGTGTTTGGACCTTGACTTCACGGTATCGGGTGGCCATTTCTCTTGGAGTCTGGCTTCACAGATTCTGCCTGGAGCCGGGCAGCCTTCAGTGAGACAGTGGATTTTGGTTCCTTTCACAGGCATGTCTTTGGTAACTCACAAAGAGGCCTATGATCCCTAAAAGCTGGGCACAAGGAGTATGTGCTCTTGGGGGTCAGGACTGTACCTCTAGATTTGCTATGGCCCAGAAGCCGGCATCTTTGTATACAAGCATGGAGTATAAGCCTGTTGTACTTTCCTCATGCCTGGGAAAGGTAGATGTCCACAATCACGGGACAGGTGACCAGGGACCACTAACCCTCACTCCTGCCTACCTTACCTCACAACCTATAGCCTCTTCCCCCTGGAGCCTGCTCTCCTGGGCTAAGAGCTAAGCACCTGTCAACCCCCAGGGTTTCAACATCCCAGGGCAAAGCCCCAGGACAGAGGTGGCCTGACAGGGACTAGAGAAGAAGACCTCCAAGGGTATCAGTTGTTAATTTGCAGGCCTGACTGATAGCCAGAGGAACCATTAGGGAAATAATTACATGTGGCGAGGCCAGAAGCAGGTGCTGCTTACTTGACTAAGGAGGTCCTGGAAGCCATCTGACTGCACAGGGAGGCCACCCTCCATCATGCAGATGCTGGTGAGACTTGCATGTGGTGACTCTCCACCCTGGGGACTACCAAGAACTCCAGGGCTCCGGGAGCCAGCCTGTTGTAGGCTCTCCCTGGGGACTGCAGTTGCCTCTGGCCTTGCCGACCTGATTGGCTCTCAAGACATGGTGGAGAGTCTTGGTATCCTGTGTGACTTCTTGGCATTTGTGGTAGGACAAGGTGCTCTTTTTAACCTGGATCAGCAAGAGAGTAGGAGGAGACTGAGTGCCTGCCTGCTGTAGTTCCCAGTGGGTAGTCTTCAGGTAGTCAACAAACTGCTTCAGAACTGACCCTGCAATTTGCTGGTGCGGCCAGCAGGTGGCGGGTGAGCTGTCTGTGTGGGCTGTGGGTGTGAGACTGTGCGGCATGTTCTAATTTCATAAGGTTTGCTTCTGTGTGGTACCTGCTGGCAGTCTGTCTGTGCAGAGCCCACAGAAAATCTGTGCAGCTGCTGATTGTAGGATCTTCTGCGAGGTGCACGGTATGGGTGTGTGAGTGTAAGTGTGCCCTTCTCCAGGAGGAAGTGTAGAACACGGGAGCTGCGCTGATGGAGACCTATAGTTCTGAGACTTCCCTCCTTCTGGGCCATCTCTGCTTCAGGAATGTTGGAGCCTTCTCAGGAGCACCCAGGGGCTTCCAGTAATGATCCTTGAAGAAAACAGGGACATAGACAATTCTCCTAAGCCTTCTAAGGCCCCAGCTGAGGACCATCATGTCTCCACTTTCCTGGAGGGGCCAGGCTCAAGCCTCTCATCTTGTGCCCTTACTTCGGGCTCACCTCTGCTGTACCTGTTTTTGTCTCCTAGTTCAGCTTGGTAGAGGAATACTTATTCCTCAGGACCCACTGCTCTCTAAGCATCTTAGGAGCTGCTCCTCTCTGGCCATCCGAAAGTCCCAAGAGAGTTGGTGCCCAGACCTCATAGTGTAGCAAGGATTTGAGGATGAGGTCCTACAGCTAGAGGTCTGGACAGCCTGCATTTCCAGTCCCTCCTTGGCAGGAACACTTCCTACATCATGGGCAGCCTGGGCTGTGCCATGCTCTCTGCTTCTGTATGGCAGGGTAGGAGGCTTTGCTGGAGACTGCTGCAGTAGTCCAGTGAGAGAGGCTAGAGTCTGACCTAGATATAGAATCTGGCTTGTGCATCTGTCTGCAGACCAGGAAACCAGGCTTGGGCTTGCCCGATGGCCCACTCAGGCCCCTGTAGTTCTAAGTCTTCGTGAGGTCCTCAAGTGGACCATAGGTAGCTCCCCTTTTCCAGCACAAGCTCCTTATCTGAGGTGGCCTTACATAAGATTTAGACTCACATTGCAGCACTCAACCAGACGCCAGACAGAAGATCAGTGGGACAGAAACAGTCATCCTTGAAGACATCTGCCATGAGTGCCACCCCTCCCCACATCACGCACTGCCCCTGGCCTTTGAAAATGGAAAAATAAAATCACGCAAAACACTAATGTCATCAGCTTTGTTGTCTCCCTGTAGTTTGTAGCCGATCCTGGTGACTTAGCTCTCCGGGCTCAGTGAGAAGGGAGTGGGGGGGATTCATGCCTTTGAGAATGGGAGTGCCCTTGCAGGGGTCCACTGCAGAGAGGACTGGCTAGGAGCTGATTTGTAGACAGCTTGGGAGTGAGCGCCACAGGAGTCAACAAGGCCAGTTGCCTTTATGTCTGCTTTCCTTGCCGTGAGGCAAGTCCACAAAAGGTACTTGTGTCCTAGTTTTACCTGGGTGGCTTCTGAAGACATAAAACCACACAGGTCCCAAAGCTCCCTGGGGACATGGGAGGCACTTGGAATGGGTAGCCACACATATTAGTGGAAAGCCCTAGACACTGAGTGAAACTCACCCCAGAGAGTGTGTGCGTGCTGCAGACAGAAGGGCTATAGGGCCAAGGCTACTGAACCTGGTTGGAACAAGGAGTAGGGAGGCTGTTCCTCTAAGGGGAGCCCCCACCCATCTTCAACCCTGCCTATCCATCCAGATCCCCACAGGACCAAATTGTGTTGTCTTCATGAGTATATCGAGAGCCAG
>JADRCD010200824.1:0-15000 GCA_019843815.1 Montemys delectorum
GTGTGTGTGTGTGTGTGTGTGTGTGTGTTGAGGCTGCTTAGATCCACTCTTAGCAAATCTCAAGCACACAGAGCTCTATTATAAACCACAGTTGCCAACCTATGTGTTAGTTGGCAGAACTTTTCAACATGGGATTGAAGTTCCTCCCTTTGATCGGCATCTCCCCATTTTCTTTAGTATGTCTCCCCCACTACCAATAAAGTCCATCTACTCTCTGCTCACATGGCTTTGTAGGTTTCACATTTGAATGACCTAAGAGCATTTATTGCACTGTGTCTTCCTTATCTCTCTTCATATAACGTCCTCTGGGGTCACCTGTTTTGTCAAAGACAGGAACGCTTTCCTTAGGATCGTGGGATAGTATTTAAACATCTAAATCACATTTGAAAATCTATTCATCTACTGGTTATTTTTTAAGCATTTGTACGTTAGATTATTAGGAGGGATGCAGAGATGAATGCAGAGCCATCCATGGGCACCCTTTGAGGTACTGAGTGTCTTTACTCTGGATATGTGTTGTGCAAGTAGAATGCAGAGTCAGTTCCTATAGTAATTCTAATTTAACTTTGAGGACCCCCTGTAATGGCCATGTCAAATATATTCCACCTAATGGACAAAGGTTGCTGTTTCTCAGCCATCTCACCAAGGCTTGTAACTTCACGTCTTTTGGATAATAGCTGTCCTAATAGACGCGAGGCCTGTCTCACTGGAGAAACTGTAACACTTCCCGAAGGATCACGCCTGGATATTTTTATACCGTTGAGCTGATCTGTGAGTACAAGCTTGAATGTGGTCTGGGTGGTGACTAAGCTCTTGTTTTTATCTTGGGTTAAAGCATTGCGTCCATCATAGAGACTCAAACATTTATGCAATACCATTGTGTCCACTCTTGGTAGATGTTGCTGTGGCAGAGACTATACACAAAGACAATGACTTCAACTAATTAGAACGGTTTGCTGTTACAAAAGCTGTGCCAGCCTGTGCTCACTTCAGCTTAGCTGGGTAACAGGCCAACCTGGATCTTCCATTTTCTGTCACTGAGCAGATGGCAGGAGAAAGGGAGACACAGGAGCAAGCTGGAAGCCCATCCTACGGATGCCGTCCAGGTACTGTCCAGTTCTCACTTCAAAAGAAATAAGAGCCGTGTATCCTGGAGCCAAATATGAGTGGCTGTGGTCAAGGAACATGGATCCATGTAACCCCAAATGATATATCCCAATATGGAAACAATTTCATGACATTCTTATAGATGCAGAACAGTCATAAATCAAGATTTTTTTTTTTCAAATACAAGTTTAGAAACTTGCCCTTCAGCTTTGAGGTTGGGGAAAGAGCTGCTGGTCTGCACTCCAGAAGATTTTACCTGATAGCCACAGAATGTTAAGTCAGATACAAAAGTGGGTAATGAATGGCTATGAAGGGGCATAAATATAGCTGGATCTGCAACATTCCAACTCTCCTACATGGCAAAGTTCTTATCAAGCCGACTTGCAGACTCTCTACCAGGGGTAGTTCTCTGTTCAAGAACTGAGTTCACAAAACACTGCAGCTTTTTTGCTTCCTGTCCACTTAGAGAAAGACAACAAGGCCTGTTGCCAAGGAGATTAGGAATACAGTCCTTAGAATTCCAGAGACTGCAATTGCAACATTGTAACTAATGATTGAGCACGGTTGGTAGTTTCTTTCAGCAGGAGCCACTTAGCTCAGTCCTCCGGGGGTTGTTTTTCCTCTTTCCCATGTTGTACTTTATATTAACTGAAAATTTTGTTTTGTTTTCATTTTTTTTTCCTTTTTGAAATTCAAGATTCACCTTCACGGCGGAGGTTTGGGCTTTCTGTACCATTATCATGTCCCCTGGGCATTGCAAAACCTACTCACTTCCTCCTGCGTGAGAAAATCCATGCCCGGTAATAGGACTGATTCAGAAAGGGAGGCCGTGTCTCGGCATTTATCTGTATCCTACAATTCATTTTCTGAGATCCATTCCTTCTCTCAAAGTCAAAGTCAGACAGACCCATCAACCCTGTTGTGCAGAGCGCCATCAGCAACTTTTTCTGGCTCACATTTTCTTTTGCTTTTTAGTTCTTTATGGTGGAAAAATTACTGTTAGCCCTTGTGCTGTACAAAACAGGCAGCTGTCGTGGATTTGGTACATATGTCATAGTTTGCTGTCCCCTGTGGTAGACAGTGAGGCATTATTGTGGGTCCGTATGTTTTTTTTCTGAACGCTGAGGAAGGAGAAGTTGTACCAGATGGTGAGTATCAGGGAACGTCAAAGAGCCTCTTGCTCCATCTGAGCGATGCCAGCGGCTCTGTGACCCTGGTGCAGGAGTGCTCGCTGCTCTGCACTGAGTCTGGGAGACAAAAATTATACTAATTTACCAAATTATTATTCCTGATAGGATCAAAGCTGAAGGGTGCTCCACAGACATATCAGGGCATTTAAAATGTGTTATAAACATCTGTTCACTTAAACTTGCCTCTGTTGAAGAATAACTATGACATTGTAACAGCTAAGAAAATCTCTTAGAAATGATTCCCGTACCTAAATTTAAAGAACCTGTGGGTCTCACCATCTTTCATTGCTCATTGAATCATTCCTTGCATGATTAATCCATAGGTACTAGATACCAAGGAGGGTACTAGACATTAGGGGCACGTGTTAATGAATCACTGTCTGTCCTGTCCAGCAGGGGGAGCCCGAGAACCAGAGGCTGTAACAGCCAAACCCACACCTAAGCATGGCAGGTGCTGAACTGTTACGGAAAACTACAATAAAACAAAGGATTTGTTGCTGTTGTTGTTAAGCCTAAAAATTAGATACTCGTTGAAGGCACTAGAACGATGGTAAAATCTCCAAAATGAATGGCGAGTAGACCAGAGGGAGCAGCATATTAGAAATTTAATGTCAAAGGTACCCAGGGATTAGGCAACCCAGGCCCAGCTGGCTGGAGGAGAGGCAGACTAGTGAGACCAGGAAATCTGAGGCCCTAATTCGTTATAAGGGCTTTGGATTATATTTTGAATGTGACGAAGCTTCTGGAAGGTTTGGAGCAAAGGAGAGTTAGCCTCTGACTTCGAGGGACCCATTTCTAATTGCCTGGCAGAGAACACAGCAAGGCAAAGATGGCACTAGGGACAGTGGTAGGCTATAATTGTTCAAGAGACACTTGTCAGTGGTGGGACAGAGAGAAAGCCACGGTTTGCCCCTGGCTCCACAGGCTAAGAATAAGTCTGCCTTTAATTGTATCCATTTTCTGATTCTGGAGGGATCCAACGCCATCTAATTGTCTATTTGAGGGTAGGTGCTGTTAGGCAAAGCTTCTTACAATGGAAACCGTGGGCTAATTAAACTAGGATTTATTGTGTAGCCTACTTTTATATCTGGAAATCTAGACAGAGCCTTGTTATTATCACTAATAAAGAGCTCTGGCTATAAATTAGAGTGACTTCATGAGGCAGCACTTCTTTTAACATTGAAGAGTTGATGGGATCTATTTAGAGCTGAGTTATGTAGCACACTAATCTTTCAGCCATAGCGTGCTTTCCAATGCTCCGCTGATGTCACCAGATTGCCTCATTGCAATAGGAATGAACACGAACACACCCGACAGGACCCCAACAAGGCAAAGCCACAGCTGCACCTCCCAAATCTAAGCTCGAGATGGAGCCCCAGTCAGTTGCTGGGAGTGAGAGCTGAGTGATGGATCTCAGCACTTAAAACGAATACTTAAAACGAGTAAGTTAGGAGCCGGCAAACCTCCAAGCTGCACAGTTGCCAACTTGTTCCCTCCGGGGAGGGGCTTAGAGGCAGAATGAGAAAGCGTGTTACATTGTCTCTGCAACCCATCTCTTGGCCACTTTTTGAGCTTCCTGTCAACACTAAGCTTGGATTTCCCCCTCCAACTTTTATTAAATTCGTTTGTTAGTTGGTTTTTTTTTAAAAAAAATATTAGCTTCTTTTAAATATAAAGGGATTTCTTAAATCAGAATAGACAGGTCCCCTTGTTAAGACTAATCTTGTATCCCCTCATAGTTACAACCTATAAAGAAAAACATGCAGATTTAACTTACTTTGTAGTGTAATTAATTTTCACACACATGTACAGAGACTCATGCAACTACTATCCAGATAGAGAAATAGCATATTTATGGAATCTCAGATAATTCTACTCCCTACTAAGCAGTACCAGGGATCACGCCGACCTTCTCTCCATGGTTTTCCCATTTTTAAATTCCATACAAATGGACTCATATCATACGCATTACTCTGTGTCTTGCCGCTGTACTGGACACTGTGTGCGTGTGAAGTCACGCATGCGGTGCCAGCATCGTTGTACTGTGTGAGCACACTACAGCTTATTTATCCACTGATAGACGTCAGAGTCTCTAGCTTTGGGGTGTGGGTAAAGGTGCCCACTGTCTCACGCATGTGCTGGGTGCATAAAAACATTTGTCGTGTTGAATTGCTGCAGCAGAAGATCTGTGTGGGTTGACTGTGTGTGTGTGTCTGTCTGTTTGTCTATCTGTCGTCTGTCTGTCTGTCTGTCTCTCTCTCTCTCTCTGCATGTGTGTGTCAGAAAGACAAAATATGTGTGACTGATATGATAGAATGCTTAATTGAATTACTGAAATTTGTTGGGTTATTTCGCTCTTTTCTAAAAGCAGTGAAGAGTCCCAAGGAGAGCTCACCTCACATCCCCTAAGCTAGACTCAGCTGAGAGAAGCGAGCAAGCAAGCACAAGCAGGAAGTGATGCCGGCAACATCACTGTGAACAAGTGGGAGCTTGAGGGTGGTAAAAGTGTGTAGAAGCTAGAGCACACAGGATGGGCTTCCCAAAACCTTAGAGGGAGAGACACCATGTGAAACAGCAACCCCACTTCAGGATACTTACTCAGAACAACTGAATCAGAATTTCTGAGAGATCTGTACACTCATATCTCAGTGTTCAAATAGCCATGAGGTTGACACACCCTGAATGCTCACCAAGAGAACACAAAGTGAGGCGTGTAGATACTATGAAATATTATTCATCCTCCAAAAGAAGCAGTCCCACCACGTGCTACAAGATGACCTGTGAGAGCTCTATGCTAATCCAGTCCCAGGAAGACTGCATTGTATGGTGTGATTTCCCAAGTTAGTGGGTTAGAGACACCACTCTAGCAGCACTGGCTGCTCTTCCAGAGGACCCAGGTTTGATCCCCAGCACCCACATGACAGCTCATAACCATCTATAACTGCAGTTTCATGGGATCTGACCCCCTCTCTGGCCTCTCTGGGCACTGTGTGAATACTTAGACTCTTAGAAAGTAGAATAGCAATGCCCAGGATGGGGGAGAGAAAAAACAAAACCTTTGTGCAATGGTAAAGAGTTTTATATTTGCAAGGAGAGGAAGTTGTCAAGATAACTTCTACAAAACAAAAACCAACACTATACAACACGTTTGAAGTGGTTAAGAAAGAAAGAAAGCTAGAAAAGGATATATTTCAGAGTTGGGAACCCTTTTAAAATGAAAGTATATTACGTCACTTCCTCCCTTTTGTTTCTTTTCTCTTACCCCTCAAATGTTCTTTCCATTCTCAAATTCATGGTCTCTTTTTCTTTGACTATTACACACACACACACACACGCATGCACGCACGCACGCACACACACACACACACACACACACACACACACACACACACGCACGACGCACGCACGCACCCTACAGAATCCATTAGTGCTGCTTCTTTGTATGTGACGTCAGGGCTGATCACTGTGCAGAATAACCTGCTAGGGGCCTGACCTAACCTGGGGAGGCTGAGTTCCCCCTTCTTGGTATTTGCTATGCTTCTAGGTCTAGGGGTGGGGACCAGTGAGGTTCTCCCTTTCTATGTTAGCATGTCTATTAGTAGATGTTATTTTTGAAAACCAAAGAGGAAGAAGAACACCCCATAATTTTAGCTGATAAATAGTCTTCTCTTACTTTTTGGCAAACTGGCCTTAAATGAGATGCAGGCACTGTCTGCCAGATTCTTGCGTTTCAAACTCTGGCAGGAGGAGGATCTTGTTGGGTTGGGACAAGTGTGCCTCTCCACAGATGGGACTCAGGGTCTGGGTAAGATTCTTGAAGCTGAATAAACTTACATAGTTATTGTGCAAGTATGGGAGATCATCACAGGACCGAGAATGTTTAAGTACCAGTCATTTCCTAGCTTTCTCTATGAGTAAAGCTATTTCTGTCCTTCAGATCTTTGCATGAAACAAAGCACTGGAGTTGTAGCAACTCTTAAATAACCTTGAAGAAACATTCAGTTCATGACCTAGCAGCTTCCAGCTTGTTAATAGACATGATCGAGTGTAAAGCTCTTGGCAGCTGCTGAGCTGCAGCTGAGGCAGCCCCTGCAGAAGTTACCTCCATAGAGGATCGACTGCCCACAGTTCCTGGCGGGGGCACTAGAGCCTTAGGAGCAAAGCCGGAGCTTTAGACAGACATCATACCTTCCCCAAAATGGTCATGACTTGAGGTAAGCTGGAGAGCATGGTAGACATGTGACCTGTTGATGAATGGCAGGCTTCCCAGCCAAGAATATTATTGGATCTTTCTTGTCCTGAACTCAGCTTCCTAACTTGACCTCACTTGAAAATAGAATGGGTTATTTAGAAGTTGAGACAGGATTTATTACCACGGAATTTATGAATTAGCTTTTACCTCTATTGGGGCCTGAGCCTTTGGGTTAGTCTTAGACAGGCTACGACCTTGAGCCACATGCTGCCTGCCCTGCCCTTGACACAGGATCCAGCATCTAACTTCAGGATACAGATTGGTAAGCTGCCTCCTTTCCACTGCTTCCTAAATAGACCCAGAGAAAAACACTGTAACGATGAAAACAAGAATAATTGTTTCCATCAGCCCTGTGGTCTCCACTAAAGCAGATAATATGTATTACAATGCTACACACTGTCCGTGGGTTTGAATACACTTATTTTTGTTTCAAAGAAAGAGGGTGAAAATAATATTCTCTGAATTTAATTTTTTTTATCCTTTTCTGGTATTTTTTTCTTCCCTTCCCCTCCCTTACTTTCCTCCCCCTCCCTCCTTCCACACCACTGCTTCCGTCCTTATATGAGTTGAGCTCCCTGGCAGAGCATTCCTGAGTTTGGAGCGTGGAGAAGACGAGCCTCCCCGTTCTGAGCAGCTGTGGAACTCTGGAAAACTTCTCAGCCCTTGGGGTAGCAGTTTCCTTTCATTTCAGACAAGAATGATGCTATTGGGTTGCTTGGGGTTTCCATGATGGTCACACAAAATAGATGATAGATGGTAACTGCCACTTATAATTATTATGTTTTGGTTCTTATGGGGTAAGAAAGGAAAAGCCGGCTCAGATTGCTATAAAACTGTTGGAAGAGATTGTTTGAGGATCCAATGCACAGAAAAACGGAGTAGGAAAAGAAGGGCATAATTACTTACATCAGCGTGGTAAGGAGATTGTTGTAGCAAATAAGCAGAATCCAGTGCGTGCTCTCATATGACCTGCCCGTGTAAGCCCGTGTAAGCCATGCAAACCCACTCCCTCCCCTAAGCTGCTTTTGCTCAGGGTGTTTTGCTAACCATGAACTTTATACAGTGTCTATGTTGGCAAGGCTGGTTTAAGAAATACAATTCTTTAAATAATATGAACAGAAAAAAAAAAAAAGAATTTTCCTGTGCGAGATTACTCTAGTCAACACTCCAGCTTGATTGGAGAGGGACCATGAGCTCTCACTCCTACCTGAGGAGTTGCTGACAGTCGGTGGCTTCTCAGGGAAGGACAGTCGGTTTTCCTTAAGGGTGTGACTCATGGTAGGTCAACCAAACTGCAGTGAATGGCCTCATACTCATGAGTATAGGATAGGGCAGATCACAAAAACAATCAAAATGGACACAAAGTTGGGAAAGGGGCAGTCAGGGAGTAGATCTAAGTGAATGTAATCAAAATACATTATATATGCACATATGAAATTCTCAAAGCATTAAAAAAATTGTATTTTTTTTTTTAATGAGCTGAGATCATACTCCAGATGAACAGGCTAGAGTTTCAAGAGCTTAAGCATCCTGCCTTTGGATACACATCCGATGACAGAGCTGGGTCAGAACTAGTAGGTGCCCTGATTGGAGCCCACGGGTGGGCAGTCATCCTACTTGAGCACCAGGCTTTTGAAATGTGACACTGTCAGAAAATGCCCAGAGATCTTTCATGCTGGAGGGAGAACAACTTTGTATTCACATCAGGGATCATTTTTCACAGCTGGAATTCAAAGCATGTGAACACAGATATCATTATCCCTGGTTTGCAAACGGAAAGAGCTGGACAAACACCGGCTCTCCACTGACTGGCTTATTCAACCATCATGCCCATGCAAGCTGGAATGTTGACCTGCTGCAGGTGCCTGCCTGCTTCCGGGACACCTTTCAGCTTACTTTCTATTGCCTGTTGGTACATTCCTTGCTTACTATCTCCTTACCAAAGGTGAACCTGACGAAGAATAATGTTTGTGTCTTTCTCCCTTTTAATGCAGAGATGAACATTTAGTAGTGCCTGTTTTTGTGCTAAAACACTGACTCAAATCAGCTTAGGAAAGGAAAGGGTTTATTTGGTTTATACTTCCAGGTTGCACTTCATCACCGAGGGAAATCAGAGCAGGAACTCAAGCAGAAACTGATACAGACAGCGCAGGGGGTGGTGCTGTGTACACGCTCAGCTCATTTTCTTACATGGTCCATACTACCTACCCGGAGATAATGCCACTCACAGTAAGCTGGACTCTCCGACATCAATCGCCAATCAGCCTGCCTCTCACAGACATGCCACAACTTAGTATGATCTGGGCAATTGTTAGCTGAGTTTTCCTCTAGGTTGGATCAAGTTGATCAGAAGAGCTGATCTCAGCATAACACCCACTGGTTATTTGACTGTCAATAAACATTAAACCCAAACAAACAAGCAAAACAAACAAACAAACGAAAACCCCGCCAAACACTCCAAAGTGTCTCCGTCGAGATATGCAATTGGCAGGGGAATCGAGCTACTTGTCTGGGTTCTGATTCTGAGACCTATGTTATATGTTGGCCAGTCCCAAGATCTGCAGCCTCAGGGAAGGGCAACCCGCCCTTGGATCACAGCTTAGACCCCAGGAAACTCCTCTCTTTTGATCACGTGCGTTGCTCCACTTAAGATTTATAGCAAAGAGATCCCAAGGACGTGCCCCATGGAAGACTGAGTGGATCATATTTTGGAAAGGGAAAAGGGAATTCTTTGAACTCTTTACATTTGTGAGGACTCTCTTCATGGCTCACTAGTGAAGTCGTACAAACAGCTTCTCTAGAAGAAGGACTGGATCTAAATACCTATGTACATAAATACAGTATTCCAAACAGAGTCTACTTCAGGGGCTGATCCAACACCGTTATCCAAATTAGTATAGCCTCCAGATGGATATACGATATCTCTCTTACATAGGTCACATTCAAAAGCGCGCACACACACACACACACACACACACACGCACACACACGCACATGCACACGTTTATGTACATGTGTGTATGTGTATGCATGTGTGTACATATATACATCTTTACTATAGTAGCAAAAGCAAGCTTTTTGTCGTTGTTTTCTTAGGCATTGGGCTTTTATATTGTTTTCTTGAGCAAAATAGCTTCAGTCCCCATGGTGAGGAATCCTCAAGTCCATACTCTGGATAAGTAGACAGAAAATGTGCCACGAAACCTTCATTGTACAAATGTTCCATCTCCCAGTCTCCAGCATCCTAAGGAATTTCCAGTGGGAATAGAGAGCTTACAGCTAATTAGCTATTAGCTCCTTTATTCAGAGCTTCCCAAGAGCCGTCTCTTATGATATTTCCCGCCGTTTTTGGAGGGTTTAGAAAGGCATGGTGAATGTGAACCTCTGTTCTGACATGTACACACAAACAATTATGAAGTTACAGGGTGTTCTTGGTGATGGGAAGGTCAGCAAACACAATTTGCAAGGGCTGCCTTGCGGGGTGGTATTGTGTTTTCACTTCTTACCAAATGAGCAGCATTGTCATTGACTAACTACACCTTAAATGGGCAGATTAAGAACTTGGAGCTGGCCATTCTCTAGCTGGAAGGACACCACACTGACCATTCACAGGAGACGATGGTTGGTAGGCTGCTTCAAAAGATTGTTGACAATTGCTTGTAGACAAAAACCTAGCATGGCTGCCTTCTGAGAGGCTCTACAGCAGCTGACTGAGACAGATGCAGACACTTACAGCCAAGCATCGGTCTGAGGTCCAGGATCTGGGAATCCCTATGGAAGAGTTAGGGGAAAGATTGAAGGAGCCGAAGGGGATGGCAACCCCATAGGAAGGACAACAGGGTCAGAGAGCTCCCAGAGTCTGAGCCACCAACCAAAGAGCATACTTGGGCCGGTCCAAGGCTCCTGAGCACATGTGTAGCAGAAGACTGCCTTGTCTGGCCTCAGTGGGAGAGGATGAGCTTAATCCTGTAGAGATTTGATGCCCAGAGGGAGTGAGGGAATATGGGGGGGGCACCCTCTAAGAGGCAAAAGGGGAGGGAGGGGGAAGAACTCTGCTTTGGGGGACTGGGAAGAGGGTAACATTTAAAATGTAAATTAATTAATTAATTAATAATTTTAAAAAGAAGATAGAGAAACAACCCGAAGGTCTGCAATGGAGGCAAGTGCAATGATGGTGTGGTATATCCACAATGTCTGCTTCAACCCTACTTTTCTCCCATTCTTGTCTAACAGTCAAAAAAAAAGGGGGTGCAAGTATGCGCTACATACGATAATCTCAGCCCCCAAGAGAGGGAAATGGAAGATTTAAGAGACTGAGGCCAGGCTAGGATGCATAATAAGGCCCTGTGTCAAAAGAACAATAAAAAGATAGAGAGATGGGATGTAGTACATCTTCTGACACCTAAGCCAAAGTAAGAAACAGAGAGTACATCACAAATGCCAAATGCCTTCTGGTGGCCGACTGTGCTTGTTGCTCCCCAGGCAACTACAATCCACAGATTCATCAAAACCTCCCCTTGTCAAACACTGAAAAATAAGATAACTTATGACTTCCAGAAAATACCATTAAGAGGCAATCAGCTTTCAGTCCTAGGCCCTATACACCCCCAGAGACAGCTGGGATACATGGGCCGTTACTGCCCCAGTACAAATTGAAGTTCTTTCCTTTGTGGTGTTGGAGGATTGGGACAATATTTATGAGGATTATAGTGGCAGAGAGGGAAGAGGATATGGATTTTGTGGCGTTGGTGAGGTCTATTTTGTTCTGTATTTATTTCTTTGTAAGTCATCTCTCTTAGACTTGTTCCTACACTGGTAGATATGACTCATCGATGGGTTACTAACGCAGAGGAAGACCCACATAACTGTCCCCACTGTTGCCTGGCCTCCACTACAGTGCCAAATATTTAGATTATTCTGCAGGCAAGGTCTTAAGACAGGAAGTCTCAAGAAATGTTTTGCAAATAGCTGTCATCTGAGTCAGGCGCATTGTTCCTCCGGTGAACTTGGGAGTTGACAGATTTGATTAGGGTGAATAGGTGAAGGGAGACAAACTGTTTTTTTCCTTGGAGACCCATGTACTCCGCTAAAACAGAAATGCTTATGCAATGAGCTTCTTCCTAAAAATTCAGAACACTTCAAAAATCCCCATTAATTGTATTCTCGACACAATGCTGCAGTTTGGTGGGCCAGGGGTTTGAATGCGCTTTTAGGGCACTGACAGGTGGCCTTGCCATCCTTCGATGTTAAAAAGAAAGG
Source organism: Montemys delectorum (assembly GCA_019843815.1). NCBI lineage: Eukaryota > Metazoa > Chordata > Mammalia > Rodentia > Muridae > Montemys > Montemys delectorum. The sequence goes on from JADRCD010200824.1 coordinate 11,809, forward strand.
AAGCTGAAAACGTATTGCATATACCACCAAATACACTCAAAGCCTGTGAATCCCAATCTTGTGCTTGGAAAGGAGACTATTTAGAGATATTTTAGGGACTTTAAAACATTATCAGTACACAAAATCTTCCTGTACTTTGCTTGAATACTTAAAAGTGGTAGATGGTACTTTCATCTTTTACTTATATGGAGAAATTTGATTTTAAAATCTTTGATCCTGGGGTGTTTGCATCTTTCCATCATTTCAGCTTTATGATCATAAGTTATAGTTTGCTTTCTGTTGCTCTGGTAAACACCGTGACCAAAAGTAACATGGGAAGGAAATGGTTTATTTGGCTTATCACAGTCCATCATTGAAGGAAATCAGGCAGTGAATCAGAGACAATAAAGGGCCGCTGGTTCAAGCTTGTTTGCTACGGCTTGCTCAACCTGCTTTCTTAGACAACTCAGGACTATCTATCTATGGGTGACACCAACCACAGTAGGCTGGGACCTCTCACATCACAGACAACTAATCTGATAGAGGCAATTTGGAGATTCCCTCTTCCTAGACACGTTTAGGTTTGTGTCAGGTTGAACAAAATGAGCAAGCACACCCTAGGTGATTATGCATAGAGATATTTGCAGTGGACATATCTCCAATGTGAATTGCAACCTTTAGCATTAGGAAGTAATGTTGACCAGTATAGTTTCTTTGATGACAGAAATGCTCCCCGAAGAATAATAGCAACTTAATTGATATCATAAAGTTTAAAATTCCATTCCGGGGTCACATAAGACATGTTCTAAACGCTCACGATCCACTTGTGTGGTGGCTACCGAGCTGGTCAGTCCACTTCTATGGAATATTCTCGGGCTGATTGATGCTTCTGAGGTTGGAACTTGTCTTGTTTGACATCACAGATTTGATTCTCTGATTTGTCTTTGTTTACTTTTGGTCAGTACAGTGTTGTCTGCTTCAAATTTTCTTAGGCTTTCTAACTCGTGTGTGTGTGTGTGTGTGTGTGTGTGTGTGTGTGTGCACGTGTGTATGCAAGATATCTTTTATAAAGCACAGAATTGAATTGTGCTTTTATCCTAGAGTAGTTAATCTCATCTATATTTAATGTTGTAAGCTGGTTGACCTCATTTTCATTTTATACATACAAATACTAGCAATCCCCTGTCTTGTCTAGGCTTTTTTGTATTCAGCACAAAATAAAATTAGCTCCCATTTTCTTCCTTCTCTCACCTCCACTTCCCAATTTTTATCAATATTATTATCTTTCACAGTGTTGCCTCTGTAATTCAGTTTGTCAGCATCAATGACCACCTCAGACTCCCTCTTCTGACTCATGGTGCAGTTCATGTTCTTATTTTATGTATTCCATTCTTTCCCTCCCCCATCCCTGTTTCTTCCTCCAACATTTTAATATGGAAATTTCTAAAGCTATAACTAAGTTGAGAAACTTCTCTTCAGGGAACATTTATGTATTGAACAGTGCAATGTCATCCTTAACATGTAACCAAATTTGTCAACATGTATGTATCCATGTATTCACGTCTCTACCCATCTACTGATCAGTCTCACTTTCCTGTGGTCATTCCAGCTTGCATACCTCTGGATCCTGATCTAGCATCCAGAAATAAGAGAGACCATGAGGTGCTTGTCTTTTGGGGTCTGGGTTAGCTCACTGAATATATTTATATAGTCCATAAGACATTGCTGTCTTTAGCACATTAAACTTTAAATACTTCAAAATACACACCATTAACTAGAATTCAGAATTTGTTTAGAAGACAGTGCTGGAAGTTTGTGTGTCAGACCTGAAACCCCAGCCCTCCAGGAGCCACAGACAGGAGGATCTGGAGTTCGAGGTCAGCATTGACTACATCTGGAGTTTGAGGTCAGCCTCTCCAACTCACACCACTGAGATACTGCCTCAAAATAAAATTAAAAAAAAAACACATGAAAATAAATAACTCTTTGTTTTGTTTTGTTTTGTTTTGTTTCGTTTTACAGACAAGGTTTCTCCATGTAGCCCTGGCTGTCCTGAAACTCACTTCTGTAGACCAGGCTGGCCTCGAACTCAGAGAGCTGCCTACCTAGTGCTGGAATTAAAGGCATGCACCACCATCACGAGGCCAATAAATAATTTTAAAAAAAAATTTTTTTTTACTGATTCTTCCTGAGTTTCACATCATCTCTCCAATCCCACTCATCTCCCTGTCCTCCACATTTACCTGCCCTCTGTCCTTGTAACACCACCCAAAGAAAACAAGCAAACAAACAAAATCTCACCATGGAAACCGCAGTGTGTCACACAGTATGTGCTTTTGCTTTTTAATGCTTAATGCACATCATAGAAGTCAACCAGGTCTTAAGTCTAGAGCTGCCCTTGCACATCACTGGTCTGCTCTTTCCTCTGAGTTGGTTTTGTTTGCCATCCACTCCTTTGTCAGGCACGCCTCACTCATCTCCTTATTGTGTGAAGCTTACTTTCTTGTATGTCTCTTGAGGAGGCTGAATTCTCAATGCTTTGTAGCTTCCACCCTGTCTTCCTTAAGCTCAGTATCTGGGGGTACAGCTAGGACTAATAAAGCATCCTAACTCCTGCTTTCTCATCTCAGTATGTTTGATATTACTTATCAGCACTGGTTGTTATTTCTCGGAGACTTCAATTATACAGGCACTGGTACTGACATCCATTTCCTCTGGACCAGTTTTGAAGTTGTACATTCAATCTTTTTACCTGAAAGTGGTATGCTTAGTGTCATGCACGGGAACTACCTTGTAGATTTCTTTGATATTTTATCAATAGAGATTTCTCAATAAAATTGGATTTTTGTGAGTTTTGAATTTCAGTGTACCTGCTAAGGCACATAGTAAATGTAAAGTACATAGTAAATCTATATATAACAACACCAACAATACTAACAACAATAACAATAATACGACTATTCGCTATTTTTTTTTTGATGAGATGATTGCATCTAAGTCAGTTGAAGGGAAATCTCCTTAAAACAAGAATAGAATTCTAAGGAAAGAAAAAAAAATCAGGAATAATTTTAAAATTGATATTCTAAAGTTTGGGTAATTTGGTTTCTTTTTAAAACTTAGGTCCCAGAGAGCTTCTGACTAGGAGGTTAAGAGCACTCGCTGTCCTTGCAGAGGATCCAGGCTCAGTTTCTAGCACCCCCATCCGGGAGCTCA
>JADRCD010200825.1:2109-16098 GCA_019843815.1 Montemys delectorum
GAGTGTTTATACTTTTATCTTACTGAAAAGGAGACCCTATTGCCTCAGCCACTGCCTCTTGCTGAATTCTAAATGACTGATTATTGTATACTATAAACCCTGTCTTGATATCTCTTATTGGACTTAATGGCGAGCATATTCCAAAAGCCACCCAACAATGATCCCTCATTTTTTTACCTGCCTTCAGTATTCTCTGAGTCTTTGCTCAGATTTAGTGTTCATGCTGCTTTACTTCTAGACGTTGCAGTACAGCTGCACAGGCTTCGCAGGAGGTTCTGTTCTGAAGTCCCTGCATCTCAAATAATTTCCAGGGCTTTTTTAAGGAGCTTATTTGTCATGTGTATGTCTGCTCAATTACAAAGTCTGTTCAGGACTTTTGCCCACTTTCAAAATGACTTTTCTTTCGTGTCTTTGATTTTGTATTTAGCTCACATATAAATACTTTGCAAATGTCTTTCCCACTGCAGTGTGTATTGCCATTTCTTCTTAGTTTTTTTGTTTGTTGGTTGATTACTTTTTCTGTTGTCTTAATGTTAGGACTTGCATATTTAATTTAATTAATGCTTTGATTGTCTACTGTTTGCAGTAATATCTGGAGTAAGCTTCACAGATTTTGTCCTCTATCTTTTATTCTTACCAATTTGCAATTCTATATTTTGAGGATGAGCTTGTGAATTAACTTGTATTGTTATTTGAGTATAATTTAGTATTTCTCCATGGATCCTTAATACTTAAGGAATATTTAGTGAAAAGTTTGTACAGCTCGAATTAAATTGCTTTTGCAATTCAAAAAACAATACTTAAATAAATTGGCATTTTGTCTATGTGATTTCTGGAATTTCTGGCATTTTTACTTCATATCCTTAATTCTTGTTATTTTATTTTATTTTATTCATTTTTATGTTATCTATTATTATTATGTTTTCCCTTTCCTTAGATCTTCCCAGATACTCCCTGCTCTACAACCACACAACTCCTTTATATTTTTCTCTTTCTTTAAAAACAAACAAGCAAAATGAACCAGCCAAACCACACACACACACACACACACACACACACACACACACACACACAAGCATATAGAGTGAGACAAAGAGACAGAGAGAAAGAGAGAGAGACCAAACAAAAACAAAAAACAGAAACCAAAATATTCAATCAAAACATCAATGAAACAATAGCAGGTACATTTAAACAAAAAGTTTACACAAACACCATTGAGTTCATTTTGTGATGTCCATCTTCTGAGTATAAGGCCTACCTTGAAACAGACCATTGGAGAAAGTTATTTTTTCCTTTGCAAGCAGATATCAATTGCAACAGTCTTTTGATTAGGGGGTATGACCCCCTGCTCACTTTCCACTCTAAGCCCTCTTCTGAATTGAATCATCTGTGTACTACCATACTCCATGAATTCATACATGTCAGTCCTTTAGTCTATAGCACACCCCCACCCTGGTCCCCTGAGAGTCTTTCTGCTTCCTCATCTAAATAGATTCCAAGCACCAAGGGAGGGTATCATGGACACATCCCACTTATTCCCAAGTGCTGTATACACACCATTTAGAATGTTCTATATTATGGATGAATTATTCATGTTATGGAGTTATTTATGGTCCTCATTGTTTCTTGAAATTTATTTTAAAATATACTTTGGTTACAGTCTGATTTCTGTCTCTCATACTTTCATGTTTCTATACTATCTTTTAGTTGCTCTTTAATTTTATACTAATTAATCTACTTCTTTGTAAAATAAATTAGAAATTAGATCCTAGTCAATAAGGATACTACTAATAAATATTTTCTCATAGAATACATCTCCAGCCATTATTTGCAAGAATTTTAAATGTTAAAGTAGCTAATGTTTGTATACAAATCTGAAGTGAATAAAGTGGAATCTGTAACTTTTTAACAGAACCGGCAGACTTTCTGATATACACAATCCCAAGATCTAGTGACTTTATGTTCTTACCTAAAGGAAAACTTGTTCTAGGAAACTCTTCTCTAATGAAAAGAAGATGAATGTTAATTTTTTTATTAGGGTTCTCTAATAAAAGAGAACTGAGAGGGTAAAAATATCTATGAGTTTCATTAGAGTTATGCACAAGCCATTGTTGGACTATTCCAACAATAGCTGCCTCAGGATAGAATTCAAAAAAAAAAAAAAAAATCTGGAAGTTATTTGTTTGACCAGACTGGATATCTCAGCTGTTCTTCAGTAAACACTGGAATCCCAAAGAAGCAGGTTCTAGTGGCAGTGAAGAAGTAAACTTCCCAGTGAGAGGGAGAGAAAGCAAACAAAGAGTAAGAAATTCTTTCTTCCGTGTCCTTCATATAGGTTGTCACCAAAAGGTGTGGTCCATATTTAGGGTCATTTAATCTCAAATGATATAAATTTAGGATAGATCTTTCCATCTTTAATGATCAAATTAAGAAAAATGTCTTCCATGTGTGCCCATGATGGAGTGATGTTGACTCCCAGCAATAGCTATCATACCTACAGAGCTGATAAATACCTCATTAGAACACAATGGCACATAGAAGATGGGTTTCTACTTTTCCCTTGGTGAACAACTGAAACAGAGGCTAGGTAGATCTCTCAGTTGATAAAAGGCTTGTTTTTGCAAGAATGAAGAACTGAGCTTAATTACCAAAACCCACAGAAGCAAAATACAGTTGCGTACTATTACTCTTAGTTCTGAGAGTGTGGAGAAAACAGAACCCTGACATTGATGATTCACTAGTTTAGCCTACTGAGTAGGTTTAGGTCAATGAAAAACTTTTACTTAGGAGTTAGGTTGAGAGTATTCCTGAGAAGTGACACAGAAGGTTAACCTTACACTTCTATAGTCACGCACACGCATCTTCACATAAAAATGCTTGAACATGCATACACACATAAACATAATAACAAACAGGGTAAGCAACTGCCCATTAATACAACATACTTACTATTATCAAATATTTTGGTGAACAATGTTCAGAAAAACTATGTTGAGAAGTACAAATAAATAAATTAAGATGTTGATTAAAATCAAGGTCTCATCCTTTTATTCTTATTGTCTTATCAAAACAGAAAGAGTACTACTCTACAAGAAAGAATTTTTGCTTGCCATACTGTAATCTTAAATATTAAAATATTATAAATCTAAACTCAAAATATAATTTGTAATTGAAAACGCATAAAAATTGATATTTTTTACATTTTATAAAAGTTCAGAGTATATTTAAATAATCAACTGTGAGGATAGTGGGCTGTGCCACCAGACAGAGGAACTGCTAAGGTTGAGCAGAATCAAATCCTGTGAAACTCAGAATTAAGAACAGGAGGCATAGAGCCAGCTCCCTGCCAAACTACCTGATCTAGAACAATAACCATGACATCCCACTGAGAAGACCATGACCAAAAAGTCACTGTAGCATTAAAAAACTTGGAATGCTCAACGCTAATGAGGTATCTCGATAGGCCTGGAGTGTTTAGTCAATGAGCTTTATTCCTTGGCATTCCTTTCTGCTAAAGGTATTTAATCACCGATTCGCCCTGAGAATTCACAAACACCATCAAAAAAATAGTTTGGACAAGCAAGGACAGTCTCCTTCATCAAGGATTGCCACAGCGAGAGAAGGGCCTTGAAGAACTGCTCCTAAAGCTTAGGGAGAAGGCCTTCTCTCTTCCAGGCCCTCTGCAGCACTCTTAGCACTCACTAGAACAAACTGGATTCTGCCCCCGTCTGAGCTCCGCCTTTTCCTTCCTGCCTTGTTTAAATTGTCTGAGGGGAGGCTTCGACCCACAGACAGTTCCCAACTCCCAGCAATAAGCTGAGAGCATCTGGGTACATAGGAATAGAAATCACATCATCAATCTCAGACTCTGCTGTTTCTAACCCTGGAAAACAAGGAATGAAACCCCATTATAGACTGTGACCTGTCTCCCCTTAGAAGCATGACAGGGCAGAGCTTGTGTACCCCAGAAGCGAGATAGACACACACACCAGTAATCAACTTGAATATTCTAGCAAATTTTATTAAAATATTATATTCTAAAATTTGCATTATAAACTGAAGAGTTTTTATCAGCTAATGACATCAGGATTCTATGAAGCTTTATTTATTTTTTGATGAATATATACTTCCTTCCCTTCTAAAGTCACTCATATATTATACAATTAAAAAAATACTTATTTTTTGAGAATGTTTCTCATGATGTAGACCAGTATTGCAAAAATCACCTGGCTTGATCTCTACTCCCTCAAGATCAGAGTAAACAGATAAACACTGTGATGCCTGGAGTATTCCAGTGTTTTGATCTGCATCTTAGCAGAATTTATCCTACCAATAACCATTAGCATGTACATTCATTACATGAACACGTCAGTTCTTAAAATCAATTGCAGGTTTATATGATATTACAGCATTAAGTGCTGTTATTTTTAAATCTACCTGCCCTTCAAAGTAGAATGTGAATGCTTTCCAAATTATAACAATGCAAATTTTAATGTGAGACAGTGTTTTCTTCAAGCAATCCTTTAGATAAAGCTGCCTTTCTAGTATTAAGAAAACATCTGTTGGAAGCTCAGCAATTAAGACAAATAGTTTTCTCTGTAATTGTTTGTATTTGAAAAGAACATTGGAGTTATTAAGAGAAGCCTAGGACATAGCAGAGAAAAAGCTGAATGAGAAAGAAGGAGATGCAGACACGGACAAGAGCACATTCTTGCTATGAACTGTCTTGAGGAATATATTCTCAGTGAAATTGAGATAGAGGTCAAGACAAAAATAGAACCAATTGGTGCAGAAGGTCTGCTGCTCCAAATGAGAAAAGAAACAACCCGAAGCAGACACAGTACCTTCCTCTGAGAATGTGGGGAAGCAAATGTCAAAATAGATGCAGCAAACTCTGAATAACCCAGGGTTATGGGTCCAAAAGGAATGGAACATACCCTTCTGACTTGTTGGGGGTAATGCTTTTTGACTATTAATGACTCAAAAAGTATATTCAAACATTCTTCAGTCTGAATCACCATGTCATTAAAATTTAGACAATGATGTCATTCAACTTTTTCAAATGAGATTAAATTTCTACTTGATAATAATTTAACATATAATGGTCTGAAAAGACAATAGCTATGAAACTGAGTCATTTAAACATAAAACTGCTCTATAAACACAATGGAATTCAGGACTTTACTTAGCAATCCCTTTCAGTACACACAAAAAGAGCTGGTTCTCAGTGTAGATAGACCACACTGCTGAAAGACTTTGGAAGTTGTATTGCAGGTCTGTGTTGTCTGTTTAAAATCTTCTGACCTCTTAGTGACTTTCTTGAGTGAGCTCCTTCAGTGAGACCAATGACAAGAGAAATGGTCCATGCTGGATTGATATTAAGGCTCACCTCTTTTCAATTCCTGTTTCAGTAGTCTCAGAGGAAGGAAAGAATCAGACATGCTCCCTTAATTTTGTTTCTGGCAATTAACTCCCAGAATAACACCAAATAATTACAACCATAACATTGCAGAGAAAGTTAGAATAGCAGTAAATGTTGCAGTGCTGTGAACTTTGACAAACAAGCCCCTATAAATGCTCCAAGGCCAGTCTGTGTGAACCTGGAAAATCTTCTGCATGCTTACAGAATTTGGAAAAGACAATGTGTTATGCAGAATGAAAATCCCAAATTCTTGAAGTATGACATTGTGTCCTGAGAATAGAGAATAAGAGAAAGAACCACAGTGGGGATTCGGTTTCAAAGATACAACCAGAAACTCCAGTTATTTTTCTGTGCATTTTTCTGTGCATCTATTCCTCTATTTGTTTTAATTTCTTTTGAGATTGGGGGTGAAAGCATTAAAAAACCCTGTTTTGTTCTTCCAAAGAGGATACATACGAGTATATTACTTAGACATGCTGTGTAAAACATTTTCCTAAATTGATGGAAAATATATCTGAAATCTCATTGGAAATTATGAAGTTGAAACTTGTTACCAGAGAGAATCCAATGTTTTAAGTACTGTAATGTTTTCCTTGAGGGAATTTTTTTCTTAGACTCTAAATTCCCCTACTCATTTGAAAACTGACCTCACTATAAATAACTTTGAGTGTCAAATTCTACAGTTACGAATACACTGTTTTGAAAGCCTTTCATGTATTGCCTATTCTCATATAGTGGTTCATTCTACATAGTCATGGAGTAAGGAGTTAAGAGACTAAAACAGAAGTTAGATTTTAAAGAATTTATCCTCTGTACCACAGGTATTCTACTTGACACTCACTAAAAGGATTATTTTTCTCTAGAGAAATTTGATCCTTTGAAAAATTTAAGATACCTGAAAGAATTCCTAAACAAAGGACTAACTTAAGACGTGCTCAAAAGGCAGCCAGTTATTCTTGGTCCTTTAAACCTGGCCACGTACCTGGCTAGTGAAGTTGTGGATCATAGAGAAGGAACTGCTATTACCCCTAAACCAGACTAACATAATTCCTAACTACATTCTAAAATTTATCCATAGTCTCTCAAAGCAATGGAGTTCCCATGCCTTATCAAAGAAGCTTCTCTTTGTAGAAGACAGTGACCATTACAGAAAACCACAACTTGCCAAATACATAAACTGTGTATGTGGTGCACGTCCCAAGGGATGCATTACAACACAATACTGATACGAAAATCTCATATAACATTGACGAAAAAGGCAAAGAAAGAGTGTAAGAGCCAGAGAAAAATGGTGAGATTGTGTTCCCTAGAACCAACAGGGAATATTACTCATGATACCACAACAATGTGGCTGCATATGCTAAAATGTTAGCCTGGAGCAGTGAAATCCCACAAGACTCCCACCTATAAGCAAACTGCTTGCTACTTATAGCTGTAAAAAGGGGGCACGAGCCTTTCTCAGAGATGAGTTCTCTAATCAGTTATCTAATACTAAATATTCAGCCCTAAAATCTTACACATAGAACCAGTACTCAGTGGAATTGGCAGGTTGCATTCATGTAGTTTATACATACACACATTTGATAATATGTATATGGAAGAAAAAGTTATCATAAATTTCAGAGATAGTAAAACAGGTTGTGAGACATAGGAAAGGCTTGAAGGAGGAAAATAAAGGGAATACTTACATGTTGGCTGACAGGAGCCTGATATAGCTGTCTCCTGAGAGGCTCTGCGAGTGCCCTACTAATACAGAAGTAGAGGCTCACAGTCATCCATCGGACTGAGCACAGGGTCCCCAATGAAGGAGCTAAAGAAAGGACCCAAGGAGCTGAAGGGGTTTGCAGCCCCATAGGAGGAACAACAATATGAACTAACTAGTACCCCTAGAGCTCCCAGGGACTAAACCACCAACCAAAGAGTACATATGGTGGGATTCATGGCTCTAGCTGCATATATAGCAGAGGATGGCCTTGGAGGGCATCAATGGGAGGAAAGGCTCTTGGTCCTGTAAAGGCTCTATGCCCCAGTGTAGGGGAATGTCAGAGCCAAGAAATGGGAGAGGGTGGGTTGGAGAGCAGGGGAGGGGGGGAAAGAATAGGGATTTTTTTTTTCAGAGGAAAACCAGGAAAAGGGAGAACATTTGAAAGGTAAGTAAAGAAAATATATAATAAAAAAGTTATAGTTATTGTAGAAACCCCTAGTCATGTATCTTGATGCTAATTCTCCTCTCCTGGAAAGCACTGCAGACGAGGAGTGAATCCCATATACAGGTGCCTTGTGAATCTTCTTCCCACCCTAACTTTTCAAATAAAGGCTAAGGCTGATGATTGGGCAGCAGGAGGGAAGTGGAGCTGAAAGATTTCGGGAAGAAGAGGAGAGAGGAAGGGGGCGAGGAGGGGAGGGGAGGAGACTAGAGAAGAGGATGAAGGTGGAAGGAAGATGGAGCTGAAGCATATGGCTTGGAGAAATCACAAGTCATGTGGGATCTAATAGATGAGAATAGAGTAGTGTAGTGGTAGATCTGCCCAATCTAGGCGAGTAGCTTGTATACAAATTAATTGAGTTGTGAATTCATTGATTTGTTAAAATGTTTTAATATAATTTGTCTTAATAAAGGTGGGTTTCTATCTAAGTCTTAAAAGCTTAGAAGAGTAGTTTGTATGATTTATTTTATCTTTTGTGTGTATTTGTATGTATGCACACGTGTGTTAATGTTTGTCAGTCTATAAAAGGCAATTGGATATCCCAGAGCTAGAGTTATTTGTGATTGTGAACCAGATGATATGGCTTCATGGAACCGAACTCTCGTGATTTTCCACAGCATCATGTATTCTAAGATTTGAGGTTTCAGCAGCACATGCCAGGCCCAGTGTCTCTCTCTCTATCTCTCTACTTTCTGCCTGGGTTACCCTGACACAAATCTCTCAGCTACTTTTATAGCATCATGCCTTTCTATTTCCCACCATGATAATCATGGGCTAACCTATTGAAAGCCCCCAGGTAAATATTTTCTTTTCTTAGTTATGTAATCTCTTCCCAGTTATACAACACTAAGTAAGATACCAATAAATTTCCTTATGCCACTCCTTCCAAAGGCAATTAAAGCCAGGAGATGATGAAAATGGTATTAATACACTTCAACCTGGAGGTGGTTAGCTCTATTCCAAACTTGGTTCCTGGTTGTTTTCTTTTTATTATATTTGTTTCAGACATAGATTTTTTCTGTATAAAATTTAGATATTAACACAGAAAGAAAGGGTACTCTTCTGGGTTTGGCAGAAATGAAAATATTCAGAGACACTTGTGTCTTCCAATCCAATTATACCATAAATGAATCAGTGAACAACTAAGAAATGTGAATTTTCCCTGGAATTTATGCCGAAAAAGATAAAAGAAAGGGAACTTATCTCCGAGGAAAAGATTTCACACAGTTCCAACAACACTTCAGACTACTTTAAGGGTGGAATTGATCCCTGACATGGATGGGTCGATGTGGGTAGGATCACAACCTAACCAGGAGTTCATAAATGAGCACATCCCTGAATATCTGTTTATACTTTAATCTCACGTCAGGACCCCCAAATTAGAAATGGAGTTTCACTGAATTTCTTTCTCTCTTTCCAATGTAGCCATATTGAATAAATCTACATTTATAATTTTTTCATTTTAAACAGTAAAACAACAAAAATAGCAAACAAAATCCCCATCGTAAATAATCAAAATACCATGATATTCTCAGAGAATTAATAAGATGTCTGATGTGTTCGGAGAGGTATTCACATCAGAAAGTATCACACACTATGAGCACCATATTAACTGATTTCTTTATTAAGTTGCCTTGGTCATAGTGTTTTGTCATAAAGAAAGAAAAGGCTCTCCTGAAGTTATACTTGGTCATGTTATTTTTACACAATAGAAATCCAAAATAGACCATTGATAATATAAAATCAGTTAAATAATTAGATAAGCAGATAATAAGACAGGAAAAGTACGTTTAGAATATACCCTAGCCAAAGACAAATTGCTTTTAGTGATGTTATTTTGTGGTATATAAGGTTTCAAGTGAATCAAACACATACACACAGACACACAGACATACAGACACGCAGACACACACACACACACACACACACATGGGAGGGGAGATATTGAGAGACAATGGAGGGAGCTAGTACGTGGATCTTGAATACTGTAAGTGTTGAATGCTATATTTCCAGAAAATTTTTCTATATATGTGGATATCTGCACATGTTAGAATATAGTGTAGTTTTAAATGTGATAATATGTTTAATTTATTCGTTTTAAAACAGAATGTTGGCACAGTTTTGACATTGTACATGCTGACCTTTGACACAAATGTTGTACCCAGTAGAATTTAATTTTAAAAGGTTGCATTATTCTTAATAGCTACTCCTTAATTATTTCTACTCATAGTGTACATTTATTCAGTAAGTCTATCCAGTTTGTAGAATGAAGAGCAATATCTGTGAGGTATGTGAAGAGTGATTATGTGAGGTATGACCACATCTCCTTAGGACTTTACTCTTCATAAAGAAATGAGTCAATAGGGAGTTTCACCTAAGAAAATTTCCCCATTTTTATGTCTCAGCATCCATATTCACCGACTAGGTATATGCCATACTTTCTATATTAGATTTCATCTTCTTTTAGTCCCTGACTTCATGATGTTTCAACAAATGCCAAATTTGAGTTCACTGTGAGTTCTCATTCTTCACAGCTCCTCTTTTTCTACTTCACACAGAGGCTTAGCCTCTGCAAACATACCAAAAGGATTATCTGACAGAGGAAGTTCTCCACTGAGACTTTGTTTTCCCAGATACATCTGATTTTATAAAGGTGATAGAAAAATAACAGCACCACAGTTTTAAGCAACAACAAAATATCTTCCAAGACCTTTCTGTTAATCCTTTTGTGTGAGTTTAAAAATGATATGTTCCAAGATGGCATGGTTTCTGGAAAGAGAAGAGAAGTTTTATGTAGTAGTTTGTTGACTGTAATTTGATATAGATGTGGCCCTTGTATAAAGCCTCAAGAATGTTTAGAACGATGGCAAAATGCAGCCAAAACTCTTACTAAACTTTCACAGGCTGGGCCTCCACCCAGGTGCTGATAGTGTTTCTTTCTGGAACCACTTGTGAGGCACTTCCACCTTCCGCATTACTTTAAGTACAACAGTCGTCCAGACTTCTGCTACAAGGCCCCGTTAAGCTCTGTTTAAAGCATTCAGTTTTTTCTACTCCAAAGTTTCAGTGACACCCACACTTCTCAAAAATCAACATAGTTACTTCTTCACAGTAACAGATCACTCTCTATTACCAATGTCTGTATCAATTATTTTTCTGTTGCTATGATAAAATATCATGACCAGGAGAGGCCTCTCAAAAGAAGAGTTTATTTGGTGTACAATTTCAGAAGGATATCTATCCATAATGGTTGGGAGATGTGAAAGGAGAAAGCTGAAGAAAGAAACTGACATCTTATCTTAAACCATTAACATATTGTCTTAGTCAGGGTTCTCTAGAGTCACAGAACTTATGGTAGTCTCTATGTAGTAAAGGGATTTATTGATGACTTACAGTTTGTAGTCTAACTCCCAACAATCAGCTCCCAACAACAGTCACGGCAGCAGCTGTGAATGGAAGTCCAAGGATCCAGCAATTGCTCAGTCCCACAAGGCAAGCAGGCGAAGCAGAGAGAGCCTTCCTTCTTCCAATGTCCTTATATAGGTCTCCAGCAAAAAGTGTGGCCCAGGTTAAAGGTGTGTGCCACCACACCTTTAACCCCGGATGACCTTGAACTCATAGAGCTTTCTATGTTAATCCTGTGAGATTCGTAGCCACTATTCCTCAAGGTCTCCATGCCAAGATTCAGGTCAGAAACTTGTATCTCTCAGCCTCCAGATTAGGGCCACAAGTGAGCCTTCTAATTCTGGATTGTAATTCATTTCAGACGTAGTCAAGTTGACAACCAGGAATAGCCACTACACATATCTTGAGCCATTAACAAGAATGTGAGCATGAATGGGAAATAGAGACTATGAACTCTGAAAATCAATCCTCAGTGATATATTTCCCATAGCAATGTTGCGCCTGTGATAAGGTAAGCATATACTGCCATCAGTAAATAAAGTTACAAATATATGAACTGAAAGTTAACAATTTTTATTGTGAAAAACATACTGTAAACTTAGTGGGTATGCAAAGGGAAACACAATAAAAAAGAGAAGAGATAAGTTGGCTTGGAGGATTGTAGGGTAAAGTACAGAAGGAAATGAAGAAAAAGATAACAAGCCAAAAAGATGAAAATACTACAGTACAATCTCTCTCTCTCTCTCTCTCTCTCTCTCTCTGTCTCTCTCTCTGTCTCTCTCTCTCTCTCACACACACACACACACACACACACACACACACACACACACACATACACGCACAGAGAAAGAGACAGACAGATAGCGATAGAGATAAAATTAAAGAGAAAGGTGAGTTTAAATGGAATTAGCCTACCATAAAGCAAGAATATTCCTACTAGACATCAGAGAGGGGCAAAAACCAGTGATAAGAATGGAGGGAGCTCTTTTGGAGTTATTGGCCAATGAGATCATATAGACTTGAGACAATACAGGCTATTAATAGTGCTCTTAATTACTTCCTGAAACTAGATAATAAGCCTTTACTGTTTAAGACAGCACATATTGACTCATAAAGCATGAAAAAAATAAAAGCTAGTACTACCTTGTAAGTTATATTTCTACCATATTGCTTTCATGGTGTTAAACATTTTTATGAATGCTATGGAAGAAAATAAAAACCATCAATACTTTTATCCTGGTGCACACTTGGGAGCTATAATAATCACATTTTTGTTAGGAAAGACAAACCCACTGTTGAAATAATGGCAGAAATGTCATGGGGTTAATAAATCACATTCTGATTGTAGTTAGGGCCAGCATTACGAGACCTATACTTATCACCTTTATTAGGGACAGGAACTTACGGTTAGACTACTCATGGGCACTAAGGGACATTAGTGCTATAATTTTTCCTATGGACATTGTGGTAAACCTGTCTTCATGATTCTTGTTATAACCATAGAATAATGTGCCTCTCAAACCTTATTAGAGAAACTTCTAGATGTAATAGATTGTGATTAACTCAGAAACCTACCACTGGCTATGTTGCAGAGAATAAGAGACTCCATTTCTCCAAAAGATAAGAGCTCATTGAAGAAGAGATGGCAGTAATTTGTAAGTGATAACAATGACAGAAGATTATACTAAAAAAACGGTGTACTCCAAATACAGAAGGTAGCTTCATGTCTGTACTTACTGTGGTTATGAAAATATAAGACCAGTGAAAACTCAAACCAGACAAAATCCTAGTGTGGAAAAGAAAGTTGGGAGTGAATTCACATCCCTAGTTGGGGAGCTATTTGAAACTGATAAATTCTAGAAGAGGAATAGTAAGTTCTCTTCCAGGATATGTCCCCTGGTAGGTCAAATGTGCTTTACTGGATGGCTATATATCCTGGAGAATAAATTGCATTTGATGGATTTAAGAAAGAAACCACAAAGTTTGTAGGTGGGGAAGAATGGCATGGATCTGGGAAGAACTGTGTGAATGAAATGAATATGATTAACAGTGTTCAAAACTCTCACATAACTCTTTTTTTCAAAAAGGAACCTAAATTGGAAGAATCATTCTGACAGCTTCATATATTTTAAATAGCTTTCTAACAGACAATTAAGGAAATAGAAGATTAATGAGTTGGATTTTATCAATCTTGAGACATCTGATTCTGATATAAATGCCATTAGTTTTATTAATTTGAAATCCTATCTCTGGTGACAAAACATAACTTATACAATTGCTCCTTTTATGTATTTGAAAGTCTGTCTGATCATTTTTTTCTACTCATACTAATTGAAGAGACATAAAGTTTACAGTTTAGAGTATCTAACAGAACCCCAGGGCCAGAAATGGAGAATCTCCTTTTCAGTTGCTTGTCAAAGGTATTTATTGCCATAGCCCTAGTTTACCTTCCAGAAAAAGAAAATTACACCCTATTCTTGAAGATGCCATATGATTCAGAAACTGAACTAGGAGGAATTGATATGGTTCTGTCTTGAAAAGCTCTTTCCTGAAAGAAAATAAATAAATGTGTGCTCTGAGGAAAGCTTTTCAACTATCAATGTGAAAAACATGCATGAAAGAAAGAGATAACAAGCCAAAAAGATGAATCTACTCTCTCCTCTCTCTCCTCTCTCCTCTCTCCTCTCTTTGTCTTTCTGTGTCTCTCTGTGTGTCTCTCTCTGTCTCTCTCTGTCTCTCTGTCTCTGTCTCTGTCTCTCTCTCTCTCTCTCTCTCTCTCTCACACACACACACACACACACACACACACACACACACATACACGCACAGAGAAAGAGACAGACAGATAGCGATAGAGATAAAATTAAAGAGAAAGGTGAGTTTAAATGGAATTAGCCTACCATAAAGGAAGAATATTCCTACTAGACATCAGAGAGGGGCAAAAACCAGTGATAA